>JAUNZO010003848.1:0-68138 GCA_031894775.1 Chloris gayana | reverse complement strand
AAGTTCCCTTGTCACATTGCATCTCAACAAGAATAACTTATCAGGAATGTTGCCCACCTCATTGCAGTCATGTAATATGCTGATGGATCTTAATCTCGGGGAGAATAATTTGTCCGGAAACATACCAAAATGGATAGGTATTGGCTTACAAACTCTGATGTTCCTGAATTTAGGTTATAATCGGTTTTCTGGTAAAATACCTGAAGAACTATCCCAACTTCATGCTCTTCAATATTTGGACTTCAGTAACAACAAGTTGTCTGGTCCTATACCAAAATTACTGGGAAATTTAACAGCCATGCACCTGGACAATATTCCAGAGTGGGGCACAGCTCCTTTAATTGAATTCACGGTTTACGGCGTTCAGGGTGCTTACTTTTCTGTGTACACGAATTTTTTAGAAGCAACATGGAAAGGTCAAGAACTAATTTTAGGAAGAGGTTATTACCTTTTAACGGCCATTGATCTCTCAGAAAACCAACTAACTGGTGAGATTCCTAGTGAAATAGGATTTCTGTCTGGATTAAATAGCTTGAACCTGTCGAGAAATCACATTGGAGGAAGTATTCCTGAGGAACTGGGAAGCATAACCAAGATAGAGTCGCTTGATCTCGCATGGAATGATTTATCAGGTCCAATTCCAGAGAGTCTCGCATCATTGCTATGTTTGAGCTATCTGAACTTATCGTATAACAATCTCTTAGGAAAAATAACATTAGAAAAACAATTTCAGACTTTTGGTGAAGACTCGTACTTGGGAAATGTCAATCTCTGTGGGTCTCCATTACCACGGATATGTGTACCCAACAGCAACAGCAGAAAGCATCTTGATGTGATGACATACCTATGTATGACGCTGGGCTTCGCATGTGGATTTTCCATTGTTTGTGTGATCCTCATATCCAGTGGATCAGCACGGAAGGCCTACTTTCAGTCCACCGACAGAGTGGTCGACAAGTTACGTGCTGCATCCCAGATGAATCTCCACTGCAGCAGGACGTTAGCAGGAAGAGACCTGCCCATTTCGACAGGAAATCAGAACTCCTTTACTTGCTACCACTTCGAAGGACCTTCCACTGGTATTCAGAGTAACAGTGCGTAGTCTGATTTGTTTGAATAAACATATTGTGTGTGCTAAGTAAATGATCAATGGTGTCAAAATCACTATTTTTCAGAACAAGATCAACTTTTAATTTTGATATTGGGATATAGGTCCCGTCTCCCGTGCGCTACTAGAAATGGTAGAAATCTTACCTGTACCAACGCTCAACAGAAAAGATAGCGGAAGTGTACTTTCCGACCGGCCACATCTGCAGCGAGGCACAACCGCGGCTGACGGGCAGCTAGTGGAGGTGCGTGGTTGACGCGGATCTGACTTCGGCTCGGCGCGGCGGCCGAGTTATCTCAGACAGCAACGCACCACTGCCAACGGGTTCGTGCCCATTTCTTCGCGCCGCCCGTTTCGACCACGGGAATGAGGGACGTGGATGGCGGAGTGGCGCGGCTCGGGTGGTAGGTGCTTCATGTTGGAATTATTGATCTCCGTCAATAGGGCCATAAGGCCCACTCCGAATCCAATTAACATCCCTATTAGTTGTTTTTTATTGGGAGGCAAACTCAGCCCACTTAAGGACTCGGCCCTATACCTACAGCAGTATATAAGTAAAGGAAAGCTCCTGATTTCCTTGATCATCGATCTAATCGCGAGATTAGTCGTTAGGGTGTTTTACCACCTGACCTAACCAATCTATTAGGCTGCTGGAAGGTGTGGAAGCTCGGTGCCCTCGTTCTACATCGACATCTGCTGCATCTATGTCAAGTTTTTCATTGATCAGGAACAAAGGAGTTCCTGATCTGGTGAACATAAGATCTGCTTCATCTACACCAACACATCCTCGACTGCAGATGGCATCTACAGGCTCTGGTTAGTCTAATATCAGTTTTCCGCATTAAGTTAATTAGTGATCATGATTAGACTAAGTTTAAGATCCTGTTTAAGTTAATCATAGACTCAGTTTAATCTAACACTTCGTGCCCCGACCGGGGTCGAGGAGGCACCTGCCCTGCCCGGCGAGTTCAGTTCAGGAATGCTGCGCGCCGGGGCTTGCGGTCTCTGTCTTGGCGACAGGGAAAGGGAACTAATCCTTCAATTTCATTTCGGGTTCTTCCCCTCCGTTGCAGACAGTGGGTGGCAAAGCGATCATCGCCAGTTGCCACGATGAGTAATGTGTTGTCTGCATTTCTTCGTAAGCTGATGAAAAACATACTGAAAAGTTCTTTTATTCTTCACTTCACTGTTAGTCACACTAACTGCCGATGTGTCAACTCCACCAATCGTGAACGTTTTTCTTCCTAGCGACAGGGACTGGTTATCTGATCGAGTCGTCAGACTGATCAGTGTATCTAACAGCAGAGACATGGAACAAAGCGTAACCTCTTTAACCATATCATTCACAACCACACACCACTTAACCAAAATAAACATCCTTCGAAAGCAAGAACATGAAAGAAAGTATCCGACGACCATATAACACCACACTGCTGTAAACTATAAGTATCACGCATCTCTATCTGCAAATCATCCTGATATACTATAGTATAACCACAGTTTCCACGAAGACAGACTCCTTCGCCATCAGTCGATCAGCCACTGCTGCTCTCCGACCATGCCTCGCCCCACGACACCTGGCTGGGAGCAGCCGCCTGGCCTCTCATGTTCATGCCGAGTGCGGCCTGCTGGTGCAGCTGCTGGGCTTGCAGAGGGTGCAACGACGCGTTCGGGAGCTGCTGCATCGCCATGAACGGCTGCATTGCCTGGTTGGCGTGGAACATCTGCTGGTTCCCTCCGAACGGGCCAAAGTTGATCATCCCCCCGACGTTGCCCATCTGGCCTGTCGCCACCTTCAGGCGCTGGAGCTCCGATTTCAGGGCGTCGTTCAGAGCTGCAACGGAAGCACCACCCAAGGGGTGGGCGGGTATGTTTCAGAGCGCAGAGTCCAAAAGCTTCGCTATTTTTGTTAGTATAGGTGAAATGTGTTGCAAAATAGCAATATGGATTATATACGAGCTTTTTACCATCCTGCAAGTGTACTTGGTGCTCTATGTTCTGCAGGCGGATCTTCAGCTCACTATTTTCAGCTGACAGACCGGCAGTATCTCTCTGTATAAGCGTAATGAAAAAGGAAGAATAGTTAGCTATATTGCTGACACAACGTGACTTCACCCCGGAAAATATAAAGAAACAAAGCGTGCAAAAGAATCAACATTCAGACCACATAAACGAACGGTTAACTAAGCATATTACACACATAGTGATGAAAAAGAAGACGGTACCTAACAATTGAAAATTACGTGAAATCGCCATGACAACAGAAGTTCCAAACCTGTAGCAATGCCAGTTGGGTTGATAATGCTGTTGCTTCCGCCTGCATGAACTCCACCTTCCTCTCCAGTTCTGAAATGTACCGCAACTTCCTTTCTTTCGATCTTGCTGCTGACTGCCTATTGTTTATAATCCTATCATATGGTTCATTAATAAACGGTCAGAATGGGTGATTAATCATTTGTTTGGTTTCATTCAAATATGCAAGTTCTCCGGATCACATAGGGCGTTTAGTTGATTGCATTATGCTAACCAGGCTTGTGTACCGCAGCAGGTTCACTTTTCCCTTTGTTTAGTTCACCCGAGACCTCCCTAGCCTGGCTTGCTGAAACACGGATGGCAACCATTTCCAGCAAGCGTACGGGGCTCGTGCAGTGAGATCCGCTCACCACCCGTGGGGCTCAGTGAGATCCGCTCACCACCCGTGCTTATGATGATGCATCATTTTTTCGGGAAAAGAAAAATTCTAACTACTGAGCTAAATTACAACAATAACAGAAAAGTGTGCTAAAACTTTTAGTAATAAAAGCATACTCCTCAATTTTTACTTACCTCTTAAAACATTATTATTGAGAAAGAAAAGACATGAGTGTGAGTAAACTATAACAATATGCCAATTTTATTAATGTGTGTGGAACTGAATGGTGCAGTAATGCAATACTAACTTCCTTTGGAATAGAACCAGAAATGAAGTGCATATTTTAGTGCATTCTTAATCTTATTTCATGTCAACATTTGTCTTTAATAGATACTTTTTTTATTTGTGGCAAATAGGCATGTTTCCTGACAAAATAGATAACATTTGCACTACATCAAAATATTCTTCAATTAGTAATGCTTTACATTCGAATGAATGTTATGAACACTATCTGAATTGGTGCATGAATATATGCATATACTATTAAACATCGACTATAGTGCTGCAGTGTGATTATATTGTTGTATGCTAGTTAAATGAACTAGTCAACCAATACATAGAAAAATTTACAAGATAATGTTTTCTAGTCATTTTCATCAATTCACACAAAATCCTTCACAAGATTATCCACTTAGGTGCATAGCCTCTAGAGAAAAATGATCTTATTTTTTAAGAAAAGAAAGAAAGATGAAAGAGTTGATTTTGAGAACATGGGAGCAAATGCCCCTCCCCTTCCCTTCATGTCCCATATTGCTAGCCACAAACTCAGTGATCTTTACTACAGCCATGTTTGGAAGACCCAAGATTTTGAAAATCTATGAGCTAGAAGCTACGATGGTTCCAAACAGGATAGAAGCTAGAACTGAGAAGCTTGGAGCAGGTGGGTAAAATTACCATCTTGCCCACTGACCATTGGAGAAATTACGTAATCTACCATGAAAGGAATGCGGCCATGGTTGTTGGGACCATGGGCAATGGCCGGTGGCTCGATTGGATTGTTTTGTGGGTAGGTGGAAGAAGATTGTGATTGGGGCACATATGTCAGTGAATAATCTAGATTTTAGTAGCAGGTATCCAAACAACACCGCTGATTTTGGGTAAAATCTGTGCTTCTCTCAAATACTCCATAATCTAGATTTTCAGAATCGATTTCGATTCTCAAACGGGGCCTACAACAGAGAACAATTCCATTCCATTGAGAATATATTAGCATAATTAAAATTTTACTAATCATAAAAACTACTCTTTTTCTCTCCCTTTACTCTCCGGACAAATTATACATTGTTATAACGGAGAGTAGAAGATCTATGCGAGAGTGTTCGAGATAAAAAAGGATCTATCATGTTTGTTGGAGAGCACCGTAAAAAAGCTGTATTTTTAAGTGTAGTGGTAAAACGAGGACAAAATGAGGGGTTTAATAAACATTCATCATCAATTAATATTTATTTAATATAATGTTATACTAATAGCTTTTTACAGTAACCAAGTTCACATATTGAAATCGGCGGAAGTCTACAAAATAATATCAGACAACATTGACGGCCACGTATTCAAATAAGAAAAAAGTGTAACTTGAAACATGGAACTATCACAAGAATAATCCATAAGAAATCAAACCTTTTTGCTCTCTTCGGATCGATGAGCGCCAGTTCGGCGAGTTTTGCGGCGGACATTGCCTTCTTGGCCTCTGCGGTCGACATCCCCTCCATCATCGCCGGCGTCCCGAACAGCTGCTCCGTGGTGATGGAGCTCGAGGCATCCATTGAATGGCTGTGATGGTGCCTCGGCTTCAACACCGCTGCCCCAGGCGCGGCAGACATCCGTGTTGCATCGCCGGCGCCGCCCGTCACGGCGCATGACGACTCAGACTCAGACGCCCCGCCCGGCGAGTTCAGCTTATCGACGTTGATGAACATGGAGAAGAGCTCCTCCTCATTCTCGTCAGAAGAAAGCGACGGCCCGTCGCCGGGGGCGCCGCCGAGGTCTAGGTCGTCGGGGAGCCCCATCATGTCCGAGAGCGCCCGCCGGTGACCGGGGCTGCGCATGGGGGAGTCCGGCATGCGGCTCATGTCGCACACCGTTTGACGGGTCGGCGGCGACGGCATGGCCGCACCAGGCGAGGATTGCAATGGCAAACCATTGCCACCGCCGCCGGTTCCTCCTCCCCTCGTTGCATCGCCGCCACCGCGTTCTGGGACGGCAGATTGGTCCATGCCCACACGAACAATAATCTTCTCTTCCAAGCGACGCCTTTATTTAGGCAAATATGTTGGTTTAGATTTTACTTGCGAAGATCCGAGAGAATGTTATATAAAAATTCACGGAATGGAGGACAATGTATTTGGCTCTAAAACTTTGCTCCGCTACCTAGAAATTGGAACCATGCAAAGCAATACGCGTACCTGGCTGGGATTTAGATGAAACGAAATCTGGTGACTTCGGTGGGAATGTTGTATGAAAACAAAATTCACGGAATGGAAGAAAGTTTGATACGGGAGGAGGAAGAAAATATTTTTGGATCTAAATTTGCGCCTGCCTAGAAATTGGAATCATGCAAAGGAAACGAATAAGCGCGTAACCTGGGATCTCAGTGTTCAGATGAAACAGAAGAAACGAAACCACTTTTTATTTGCCCGGCCTCCTCTGTTCAACAACTTGTGACTCTATTTGAGATGGTATGGTAAACGGTGTTGGTAGGACAAATGAAAATTTTGAGGATTCCGGAGATTTTATATATAGATTTTATAGGACAAATACGGAGGCAGTGTTAATAAATTCTGAAACATGTGAAGTTAATAGAAAGATCGGGTGAGAATCGATCACGTGCGTGAGACATGAAAAAGGTTTAAATTTTTTTGAAACAGGGTTTAATTTTTGTTAGATGTGACACAAGACATTTTACTTGCAAATATAGTGTATTTTCAAATCAAAACATAAACTAGATCTCCATGCGATATATTATTAAAGGTTAATGATGACATTGTAATCAAGCACTTCCAAGGAAATCATGCTGCGTGATATGGTAATTATCTCTTGATATTTTGCAACATTTGTTAACAGAGTTGCGTGGAACTGAAGTCATGCCAAATTCATTCTTAATTATATGCAATATATGAAGATCAATGCATTCATTCCGCATTGCAAAATTAGACACGATATTCATGTAACCATCCTACGTCTTATACGGTATAACTTCATTATTTCTTTCAAAATCTGTCATGATAAATACTAGTACTATTAAGAAGAGCTGGAAAATAAGGACTTACTAAGAGTGACCATTAAGTAATAAATCACCAAGAAATTTTCGAATCACCGATATATTTCACCACAATACCACAACCATTTCTATCGCTACATCATCTTTACCTTACCACCCTGTTTTCTGCTAGTGTTCTGTCAGAAACAAGAGAAAACATCATGCAAACCAACCCAGATCATTACTTCAAATTTAGCCCGGCCCACTTAGCCAGCCAAATCAACAGCCCAACTAAAACAAACCCACACCCGCGTCAATTTCGAGCTCACCATGGATCCACCAAGCCACGTCACCCCTTCCTCCCGTTCGCCGCCGGCGACACCTCGCCGCTGCCGCCCAGCACGGCGGCGGCCGAATCGACGTTAGTTAGAAGGTACTCGTAGATCTTCTTCCTAAGACGCTCAATCGTCTCCTCCGGAACGCCGCGCGGGCCGTTCGCGGCGGGGACCGCAGCCTCGCCATCCGCGTCCGCCGCCTCCGCGGGCTTGCCTATTTCGCTGAGCCAGTCGTTGACGCGCTTCAGCTGCGGTAGCATCCTGGCCGCACGATCACGATCCCACGGTGCGGCCGCCGCCACGTCGGCGTCCAGGAACCGCTCCACGAACGACAGGAACCAGTCCCTCGCCTCGTCCCCGAGCCGCCGCGCCAGCTCGCCCCTCTCCTCCGTGCCGCCTCCCCGCTCCCATTCCGGGGAGGCGGAAGCGCCGCAGCAGCGGATGCGGCGGCGTTGGGGCCCGTCCTCACCTTCCCCTTCGCCGGGGACAGCCGTGACTTCGCGGGCGGGGAGGCCTTCGCCGCCGCAGCCGCCGGCTTCGCCGACTCGTCGATGAGCACGACGGCAAGTGGGGAGGTGATGTTCGCCGGAGTTGGCTTGAGGTTGTAGAGGTTAAATGCGGAGAGGTCGGTGGCGAGCCCGGCGCCCACCCAGGAGGCTGCCCGGCGGCGGCGCTCTGCAGCAATGGCCAGAGTCTCCTCGTCGGCCGTGGACGCGTCGCCGGCAGCAGATCGGTCAGGTGACGTTGCCGTGGAGGCCGATGTTGCTGTGGCGCCGGCTTTGGTTAGTGATTCGGTAATGGCGGTAGCGCGCGAAAGGGCTCCATGCAGAGCGAGGAACTGCTCGACGGCCGGTTGCGGGTTCTGCTCCTCCGCTGACGAGCTCACCTCCGCGTACGAGCTGATCAGAGCAACACAAAGGTCAGCTTAAATTCTCAATGCATCAGTGCAGTATAAGCAAATGAAATGTATCTGAATTTTGCATCAGATTTCTGTAACAACAGCTTCTAAAGCTTAATCCTCGCTGCATCAGTGCAATATGAGCGAGCAAGGAAAGTAAAATTTTACTGAATTTCGCATTAGATTTTTGTTTCTTGAATCACGAGCGGAACCATAAGTCAGACAATCACATTTACTATATGAGAGCTGGAAGCACAGTAAACTTACTGTTGGTTACATATAGTTGTAAGTTGTTGATGATAGGAAAACTATTGCAGGGAAATTACAAATAAATAGGATGCAGTTCTTGCTTGCCCAATATTGGGACAACAACAGCTGGCCGTCCATTCAGGGAAGGGTTTACACTGTCGGTAGAGCACATAAAACACGAACACAGTGCCATGTCTGAATTCTAAACATGTGCAGAAATAATGGCAAGTCTATGTCTGGGTCAAAAGGAGAGGAAAACAAGGCCAGAGTAGTTGCTGGTACCATGTAGCATCATTGAACAGCATGACAACTAGAGCTATGGTATTTAGAATGTGCTACCAGCAAATCATGGATTATTTTAGGAATAATGTTTTATTAGTCATGTGTAAGTGACTAAGTGAGATAGACATCAAGAAGACTAAGTGACCAACCAAATTTCCAGCTATTATAATTTCAGAAGTCCTGAAAACTTAAGTATATGATTTTATTAGTTCTAGATTGATATGTTGTAAATATGGATGTATAAATGAAAATCCTTTCAAGGCACTTTTAATCAAAATTGTTTTGAATAAGCACTAACATGAGTTGCCAGGCTGCCAATTGCGAAGACATGGCATGCTCCGATATAAGCTCAGTATTGGTCCACTATATTTTGAAAGTCATCATGCACAATATAGCATATATCCGTGGTGCCATCACAAAGGGATCTAATATATATTTTTTAAAGACACTATTGTCTTGTACAAATTAATTAAAAATTGAAAATTGTCTAATGGAAATAGTACCAAGGTACTTCTGTAAAGATCATGGGGAAAAGGAACAGCTAAATATCAATGTAGTGATCTCAATGGCAATTGTGTCAACAGTACCTTGAAATGGTGGTAGTTATTTGTGCCTTAAACTACATACAAATTCCGTAGTTGCATGATCATACAGGTTAACACGTATGGAAAAAGAATACCTTAAACAGCGAAGAAGGCTCTCTGCTGCAGAAGCTTCTTGCATGGCTTCAACAGCAGCCATTTGTGCTGCATCCCTGTACTTCAAAAGCTCCTGTAACAGTAATTATCTTATTAAATACAAGTAGACAATATTGGAACAGTTAACTACACAGGCTGGCTTTTACAAAATGCTGCAGACAGTGACAGAGGGTCTCAGCCAGGCAAACAAATAGGAGGGTGTCTCATACCTTTCCTAATTTAGCAAGCGATGGAGGCAACGCTGTCCATGAAGTGTTAGCGTCAGTCAACTTTTTGTTATTTGAAGCAACCTTCACCAGATTTGTGATATTTGGATTGCTTAAAACACCGGATGTCCTCCTTATTGGAGAAGAATGCTTATTCACAACTCTGTCAGAATCATCTGAAGGAGCACTTGCTGAGCTCCTCCTGGGAGGAGTCTGAATCTTACTGTCATCCTTATGAACTGGTTTCTCTTCTGCTACTGATTTCCTCCTGGGAGTCTGATCACAGAAGAACCATGAAAGGTTATATACCCAAGAAATTTATGAAGATGGACACTATAAAAGAATTAATGATGAGTTGAGCAATATATGCTCTGCCAGTTCAACACAAGTCGTTTTGGTGAGAATTGCAGATCCTATATTAGTGAAAAAATATCAACTATTTAACACATGACACTAGCCATATGTGACTAGCATGTTAGAAACGTACCGAACAGCTCCTGTTTTCGGACTTCCTCTCAGCTTTGGCTGGCTTTGAATCTGAATTACCTTTGCCTTTCGCATCTGCATTCCCTTCCCAGCTTCTTCTCAGGGCCTTTGGTCCCGATTCAATACTTATCACGGTGTTACTAAGTGAGTTACCCGCAGAGGACCTCCTACCTGCTGTAGTAGCCTTCAAAACAGAAGCAGCCTTTTCTAATAAGGATAGCCTTGATGGTGATGACTTCTCTGATCCTTTCGTTTTGACTCTCTGTTTCATGTCATTTGAGAATCTATCAAATGATCCAGGTAGAGAATGGACGCTGGTAGGAGATGAGGGTGTCGACCTAGCACTTGTAGACTTTGCCTTTGAGGTACTTATTTCCTTCTTAATGGTAAGACTGTTCAGTGCCTCTTTCGAGAGTGACGAATTTGATTTAGTCAGCTGGGGTTTCTTGCCTTCTGTCCCGTTGTTCTTAACAGAAGCGTTTAGTTTCTCTAGCTTGTTCTGCTCTTTCTCTAGCGACAAATCCTTGGAACCATTCATGGATGGCTGGGCCTTCTTGCTGCCAAGAAAATTGGAGGAGCTAGTCACCACAAGATCCTCTGGATTGCCAACACAAGCATGCCGTCCTGGAACTGGCCTGACCCCCTCAGGATCGGCACTGGAGTAGCTGCCTCAAAACGATCTACATGGATGAACTGACCCAACTGAATTGTGTCACTCAATATAAGATCATGTTGCTCATCCGGCAGGGAGACATAAGTAGCGTGCGAGGAATCAGACACTTTGAGGTAGAACCCCTGGTTGGTGAAAAGATCACTGCCTGCAAGCGCCGGTACAATGCTGATAACCTGGAGAAGGGATGACCGGTGTTCTCCTGCTACTTTGACGTCACTGTTCATGTGCTGAAGGAGCTTGAGAAGGACCCCAGGTACCAGCGAAGCCATTGCTGTAGCTCCTAAAGCACATTTACCTGAGCACGTTGAGCAAAGTTTAGAGAGCATGATCACCACACGGAGGACATAAATAAATTCTGCTGAAATGGATAATGATGTTACAGGTGGACAAGCTAGGCTAGTCCCACAAAAAAAAGGTGAATCTGCAGCTACCTAATAATGAAATAAAGGTTACAGCTTTCCACCGAACTTAATCCAAACCACAATGTCGGTACCCCAAACCATTTCTGATTTGTCATAATGAACAGAAAAAGGGTGCATTTGTCATAAAATGGTAACCAGTGATATGCCTGTAAACTGCACTGTAAATCCAAGCAAAAACAAAAGCAAATAGCAGAAGACAGAACTCTTTAAATAGAAACAGAGCCAGAACAGGCAAACAATTCAGAGAGAGGAAAAAAAAGATGTCATCCTGGATTCCAGAAAACAGAACATGTACCTACAGGTATTGATTGAAAGGAAGTGGAGTAAAACAGTACTTACGACATATAAAGAGTTGTACTAGAAACGGTGGCTACAAAGGGTAAGGACGGTGTTGTTCTTTGCACGGCATTTAATTCAGTCCGGGAAGAGATACATGAGTACAAACAGATCTAAGGACCAGCAAAATCAAATCTCATGTAGTATCACGGTAGAAATGTCGAGCTGGGCCTATCCCACAACCGAACAAGTGAAAACACAAACAGTGGCGTGGAGAGAACCGAGAGAATGAATCGAATCTCAAGGGACAACTCGTGTGAACAAGCTCTACAATTGGCAATGATCCAGGAATTATTCAGAGCTTCGGAAGCAATCACCGCACTTCAGATATGGAATATTCAGAGACGGAAAATGACTGCATTCCCTTACAGTAGGTAGGAATCAAAGAGAAGGAAGGACGAGCATGAATTTCTCTCACACAGCGCTAACACACGGCATAAATTCTGATCATTTAATAAGCAAAGACCAGAGGCGAAGAATCCAGAGACGGGAGGGGGATGAAGCAGCAGCAGCAGCAGCGAGGAGCACGCACCTCTCAGACGAATCCTGCAACACCGGGAGCCTGGTCCTCTTCTCCTTGCTCACGCTTTCAGTGAGACTGAGAGGCTGGTGTAGAAGACGATTGCTGTCTTCTTCCTCTTCCGCGCCCCAAGGCAGGCAGCTGCAGCCTACGATCCTATAAAGAGAGAAGGCCCTTCCGCGGCTCTCTCTGCTCGAGAAGGACAGGGAGAGGAGATGCCTGGCCTTGTCGCATCCAAGAATCTCGCCGGTTGGCTCTCGGAGGCGGTGACAAGAGGAGCCGGGAAATGGTGTAGCGGTGCCTCTCTCTCTCTCTCTCTCTCTCTCTCTCGGGAGAGAGCAGGGGAGCGCACGCGGGGAGCAAGCTGCGAGCCTGTGAGCACAGACGGGGGACAGTGTTTGTGGAAAAGCTGCGTGGAAAGGAAGGTGGGGGGCCCAGGAAGTCAGTGTCTTGAGGTGGGAATTGCTGCGGTGAGGCATCGCTTTCGATGGGGCAAAGCGGAGTTCCAAGGACAAGTTGGGGAAAGGAGAAAAATATTTTCTATGTGCACATACACAAAGTACAGCGGCACACGAGAGAAAAAAAATGCAACTCCCAGGACCAGGCCAGGAGTGCATCTTTTCATGTGTGGTTTTGCGGAGATACTACAATACAAGCCCCTTTTACTAATTTTGGGCCTGTTCGTTTCCCCTATCTAATTTTTAGAGGGTCAAATCAAAGAGAATTTTATCATTTTGGAGTACTTAAATAAAGTCTAATCTCAAACTAATTGCAGACCTCCCTATCTAATTCACGAGACGAATCCAACAAGGGTAATTATGGTGTTATTAGAAGATGTTTACTGTAGCATCACTTGTAGCTAAATATAGATTAATTAAGTATCATTAGATTCGCCTCGCAAATTAGAGGGGGTCGCGACATAGGTTTTGTTATTAAATTAATAAAAGTACTACTAAATAGTAAGATTCTCTTTGATGTGACAGTATATAAATTTTAGAGGGTGGAAACGAACGGGGCCTTTGGCTGCAAAGTAATTTTTTAGCATTACGTGATCCAAATATTTGCAGCAGTTTATTTTTTCACTCAGGTAAACGTGAGCCGCAGTACTAGTACAAGCTTTGCTTGTCTTCAGCAACAAAGTAGAGAGTCAAACCTAGTTGAGTCAACGACTGCACGCAGAATCACAAACTGGATTAGCTACCGACGCTCTGCGGCATTCTGACTCGAGAAACTAAACAATGTATGTACTGCTGCTGATGGTAACAGCTAACTGCGCTTCCTTCAATTCCTTCGTGGAAAAAGAGGGGAAATTCCGACAACATATGGTTTCCGCAGATTCCTGACGGCCACATAATCCAGAATATGATTGGCGGTTCAGATTCGCGCTTGCCCTCATTTGGTCAGCATTGCGTTGGAACAGTGGACGAAGTCGTTGCCGATGATTAAGGGATAGGGATCTTGTAACTACTACTAGTGTATAATGTATCGTCCGGTTGGTTAAACCAATCATAGGTATTTCAAATAAAAGTATTCTCGGTATCATAGAGCTATCAGTACCAGTCCAGACCACACGCCAGTACATGTAATCCATAATTGATAGTAACCAAGTAACGACTCAAAAGTATTTTGGTTCAGTTGACTGACCTGGTTTGCACACAATGCATGTGCTGCTTGTAGTAGATGATGGCAATGTTGATCATGTTGGATTATCTTCAAGTATATGTTCTATTAAATAAGTATGCGTATCTTCACGAAAAAAGCAAGATCAAATGTTAGTATAGTTCATCCTTTTGCTGTAATTAACTGTTCCTCCTGGAGATACATGAAGAGTGGGATTCAGCTTTAATTTTTCTTTGGCACAAACGATCTTGAAGCGTAAGCAAGAAACCTACACTTTCTCCAAATGGAAAACACAAACACGTGTGGCAGTACTCCTATGTTCCAAAAAATGAAAACAAAACGTGTATAAAAAATGATCTCGAACTAGTAAAAGTGACATCCTATTTTAAGGGAATGGGGGTACTTCTTCCCTTGCCTTTGCTCAATTTACAAGGGACCATATACTAGTACCGCTGCATTAACTCTTCCATCTAGAACAACTCAAATCTGTTTTCAGCCCATGCATAATATTGGTAGGTAGTGTAATCTTTCGCCTAATAATATTATGACATATTAGGCTTCTCATGTAATATGTTAGCTTTCTTTTTTTCCTATGGCAATGCAGGTTCTTATAAGATAGTACTAGTATATAGCTTTTCTAGGAATTGAACTCAAACCCCATACTAGTGCACAAGCCTTTTCAGTAGGAATCATAGATGCAAAATCCAGTCTGATTTACTCATTCCTTTGGAAAATGGAATCTCCTTTGTCCCCTTTGACTCTATTTTTTCTGGTAAATATATCTTCAAAGCAAACTAATTAATGAACTGGATTGTCAAAAAAAAAATAACGAACTCATAGGAGAGTTTCTCTAGTTTTTCTCATGCGAAAATTATACTTTAACTTACAACTTATGGTAAAAATTTCTTCAACTTCGATTTCATCCCCTTTCTTCCCAGAAAAAAGTTTCACTGCTCATCCCAGGAAAGCATCCGTTTTGGAATACAGGTGGTAGTAGTAGTTTTCACCATGCCTGAGCACGTCATGGTGATCGGACGCGATCTAAAGCCTTCAACAAAGAAATAGTTTATTGAATCAGATCCGCTGATCTGCTTACTGTCAAGGGCTCCATACAGGTCATCACAGAACAGCTACTGATGCAGCTGAAAAACAGTTGTTGAACATGTGCTTTCGCTCAGCGGAACACTGGATTAATTTTGGCAGTTCTATTAATACAAATCAGCTCTTAATTTCTTTAATTCCCATGCGCATGTGGCGGCTGAACAGGATGTCGGCGCAAACATGGGCAAGGCAGATGAGATTCAGGTTGGCCATCACCATCTCCATGCACAAGATGACATTATGACACGGATGCATCACACTGAAGCCTGGAGCTCACGATGGATAACCAAATATTCAAACATTTTTTTGGTTCAAATATCAGAAAAGATAACTTTAGATAGAACCTGCTGATTTCAGAGAAAATTAACTCATCCTCGTGCATTGGAATTGTGCAGAATATTCCAGTAAAATTCCTACAGAGCCTTGGCCAATTTACAGTAAGAACTCCTAGTAGTACACGAGTAACCACAGTTCATCATACCTGTACAGGGTATGGATGAATCATTGTCTCGCTACAGATCCCGTTCACGTGTGGGGACATGGCAGACTTTCTCCTGTCTCTCTGATGAGCACCGAATTATCAACGAAGGCCGCCAGCGCCAGGGCACAGCATGAGGGGTAGGCCAATCTTTGCCTCCTCCCCCATGTTGCGATGCCATGCATGGATGGATGATGGATCCCTGCATTCCAGTCGTGTAATTTGCCGGCCATGATTAATGCATGCCTGCAACAGATGATGACTAAATTCTCTCTGCCTATCCAGAAACATACCGTAAGATCTGATGGAAGTTCAGAGCATCATTCGTTTCGGAAAGGTTTCCGATGGCTCGATCGATGATGGGTGCTCTGAAAATGACCATCATGATGTATTGTTATCTGCTGCCTGCTAGGCTGCTGCTTTACAACTCTGCTGGTAGTTTTTCTTCGTAAAGGTTTCCCATGGCTCGACCGTCGATAATGATGATGCTCTGAAAATGTCAGCTAAGGACCTAAGGTAAAATATCGGAACTGGAGAAGTAAAAAGAACGACACTGTTTCTGAAAATGACTGTTGTTAATGATGTACTTATCAAAGAACAACACTGTTGCAGAACAACCCATCCGGCCCAAGCCTCATTGTCTGCTCTGAACTAAACGGGCCGTGGCGTGCCAGCCCGACGGGCTTCCGCCTCGGCCCAAGCACGGCCCGTCTAACTTCAGACCGTGCCGTGCTTGGGGCCGGGCCAAAAACAGTGGGCCTCGGGCCGGCCCATTTGGCAGGGCCCAGTTGTTCAGCTATAGCTGCCGGCGGCTTCGTCATTGGCTCTGGGCGGCGTCTTCTCACTAACTTGAGTTGACACGCGCAGGATCGAATGGACCTTGCCGCGGCAGCGGAGGTGGTGGAAGGTGAACCACACGACGAGCCCACCAGGTCGCGGCAGCTGGCACCGGCAGTCTGAAGCATTTGCATCACGGATGGAAAAGCACGGTGCATTTGCAAATCTGAAGCTTGAAAAATCATTTGTGACGCGACTAGGAGCAAAAATTGTTACCGCGGCTACTGAAGTTTTTCTGCTACAGACTGCAATATTTTTAGCTAACTCTAAGTGAAGATTGTTTCAGATATCTGAAGGTGAAGGGAAACATGTTCACTATTCTTAATTAACTTGTGACCGTCGTAAGAGCAACACAAGTCCACCGTCCACAAGCCTGCAAGTAGTGATTAGTGAAATCCCTATCTGGAACAGATTTTGGCTGCATCCTACTCAGTACTAACAGGTTCTTCTTCTTGGTAGAGGATGTAGGTGTGGTTGTGGAAAACCGGTAATTCATTGCCATATATATATCCATATGATTTTCTGTTGAGTACTGCTATAGGTGTCCAACGGATAGAGATTCTCTGCAGTAGCTAGCAAAGCAGGTCAAAATGCTAGGTACTATAGCACGTGCTACAGGAAAATGTGAGAAGGTGAACAGTCCTTTCTGCATTAATACTATTCACATGTACGGATTTTTATTTTATTTTTGCATGTTACTGTATCAAATATGATACGTTCGTTTCAGATCCAACGGTTGACAATAAGCCTAATGCCGGCTATAGTAGCCCTCTCGCATTTGCTAGTTGTCAATGCAGAGGATCTCAATCCAGGTCCAACTCGATAGTCCTACTCATGTACAACTCAAATTATTATAGAAACTATATATCATCATTTAGAAATTTAAAACACTTGATTACCATATATTCATCCATTGGAACAGAGTTGAACATTCGGGTTGGCTCCATTGGAACAGAGTTGAACATTCGGGTTGGCTCCATAACAATTCTTTTTTCTGTTGATGTATATATGCAGAGGTTTTCTTCTTAGATTTTTCAATGAAAACCGGTAACCAAGATATCTTTTCCCCAATTTCTCTAGTGAAATCGAGAGGGTGAATTCAATTTGATCCCTTACAGCCCTTGTCTTGCTAGAGCTGAATAGTATGGAAGATTCCTCCTTGTCCATCATTTGCCACATGGTTGTATCAATGGTATGTCTTCTCACACTGTATGATGCATTGGCATATTCATGTAAGTATCTCTGTTAGTATATGGTACTTGATCTTGATGTACTGAAAAATAAAAGTTTCCTACGGACGGTTCGCAAGACCCAACTTTACGAACCTGCCGTGGATTTCTGCCACGTGGAAGCTACGGTCATCCAATGCTTGCAATCAGCTCCTGCGCATCTCCTCACATGCGGCTCGAGTCCAGGCGTCATCGCTTCCGCCTCGGCTGTTAGATTTCACCTCCACCCAGGAGCACCAAGCACCAAAGAACAGTGACAGCCTACACCTCGTGCAAATCCTCCCCAGTCCGCATCCATATAGAGCACGCATCCGCCTCTCCAAGGATGTCCATTGGCTCTAGTATAATTCATTTTTTGGTAAACCATGGTGCAAAGACCTGGATTTACACATGAATAACACAGAATCTTGCAAAATTTAAAGTGTTTCTTTTGGACCTGGACGGAATCCTTATTTCGTAATGCATAGCGGTGCTAGCTCTTGGAGAGCAAGCTCCCCGTTGGGACAATTCACATGATATGCTAATATCTGCTCTCCCTCTTGTTCGGATTCCTCAACGAGTCCATATCCGGTGGAGCATGCCCATCGGCCGCCGTGATCTTTGCCGTCGACGACCTTGTTCTCTTACAAGGGAGTTGAGAAGGGACGGAGCCGAGCAGTAGGCATTCGTAGGAGCCGTGGCCGTGTCCACGTGGCGGAAATCTATGGTAGGTTCGTAAAGCTGGATCTCGAACCGTTCGTAGGGAATTTTTTTTCAGCTACTTCATTTCTTGCCTTTTTCACGGCCTTTTGTGCATGTGCTTCACATCTGAACTCATCATTTAACCAAGTCAAACAGAGATCTAGTAAAAACTCAACCTATCGGGAAATAAATCATCCGACAACTTTATATTAGAGAGAAGAGACTTCTCATGCAGATCGAGAAAATCCGCAACCCCCTTCCGGCCATACACAGACTCAACTGACCTTGTGAGCTGCGGTGGTCGCCACTCGACGCCTTGCCACCAGGCCGTTGGCCTATCCGCAATAATAATGGCGATCAAAGGCATGCCACGGGATCATCGTGGCAATCCTCGCCAATGCCGCCCTCGTCGATGCGGAGATGCTCAGTTCATCACGAGCAAGCTCGTGCAGACAACCAAACGGCAGTGCACTGCATGCGGCCAGCCAGATTGAGGTGCATGCAATCAATATCACTCTATATGAATCATTAATATATGCCACTTATCATCCTATATGATTCATTAATGAGTACTACTATAGGTCAAACTCGAATGTCCTACTCATGTATTGCTATAGTAATAAAGTTGAACATTCGGGTTGGACCTACAACACTTCCCTTCATTAATATATGCCTTATTCATTATTCACACTTCATTTATTTCCTGCCTTTTCACGGCCTATATTATATATACATTGGCCAACGCGCTTGACATTTGAACTCATCAACCAGAGATCTAATTAAGTAGCTGCACTTCTGTAGAAATGGCGAGGAAAGCTATCACCATCGTTGCCATAGCCACAATAGCAATCCTTGCTGTTGCCGCCTCCCTCCCCGCCGCCCTCGCCGACGACAAGTTCATGGCGAACACGTGCAAGAGCTCCGACAACCCGGCGTGCGAGACGGTGCTGAGCACGGATCCGCGGAGCGCGAAAGCCACCACGGTGCACGAGCTCGCTAACATCGGTCTTGACATCGCCACGACCAACGCCAAGGACAGCCACGCCTTCCTCTCCGGCGAGGCCAAGAAGCGCGACCGCACGGACGACGTCGGTGACGCGCTCGGTGACTGCGTGCAGCACTACGGCGAGGCCATGGACCGGCTGGAGGCGGCGCGCGTGGACTTCGACGCCAGCAGCTACGGCGACGCGGAGAGGGGACCGTCGCCGCGGAGGACGCCGGCGACCAGTGCGAGCAGGCGTTCTCCGATCGGAGCCTGGCGTCCACCGTGTCTGATGTTGATCAGAGGATGAAGGACCGGAGCAGCGTCGCCAGCGACCTCATCGACCTGCTCTGGATTGTCAAGCGCTCCGGCCGTCGTCCGCTCTTGCGCGTTTAATAAGCAAAATTTGAGCGAATTGTATAAACGCGGCCGTGGGCTCACTGATGAAGTTTAAATTCTCACATGATTTTAACTATCAGTGTTTTCGATGCACGCACCGACGGGGAACGTGAAGAACTGACTAGTTGAAAATAATTTTTTTTCTTATGATTCCAGAATCCAATTTGCAGTGCAAGAAGAAATTACCAGCTAAATTTCCTATTCAATGCACACCCGGAGATCTAGCATGGATATCAGTGAACACAAACAAGCAGTTTTGAATTATTATTATTATTATTGAAAGGTCAAAATGTTGAGGATTACAACTTTCCAAGCATCAGCAATACTATATTACTTCCCCATTGGCTATAGAATTGCATGGCAAAAAAAGTAACATATTTGACTTAGAATGAAGTACTGTATCAGGACATTATTTTTTTCTGTGAACCGTAAGAAGACATATTTCTGTGTGTCTTTTGTAGAGCAAGATATTTTTATTTAAAACCAGCATTATCTTAAAAGATACACCTTGGAGTTAATTTTGATCAATAACGCACCTTTTACTTCCACAAGATATATCTTGTTTGAACAATCTTCTCAACGTAACGAAATGTAAACGCACATCCAAGCTAATGATTACATAATGACTATACGTCGTTCAATTTTGCAATGATTTATATATTGATTGTACTGCAAGATCTCGCTCAGAATGTAGTTTTTGTAGTTATATTGCGAAATATAAATGCACATCTCAAAGTCTTGTGCTTATGTAAAAGCTCTGCATGCGCTTATGTAGTTGTGCTCTTCAGCAACAAACTGATGAATCAGTCAGCATGCCTCTCTCTCTCTCTTAACAGTAAGCAAAATGTCAGCTGCTCACCACACCTATATCAATGAACTCCCTCCCTCCCTCCCTCCCTCCCCTCCCTCTCTACATCAGCTGCTCACCACACCTATATCAATGAACTCCCTCCCTCCCTCCCTCCCTCCCCCTCCCTCTCTACAAACAGCAGTACAAACATCAGAGATAGACGTGCAGAGGTAACAAGTAGACATAAGCATCAATAAAATGCAACTCATCAAACAGAAATCAAGCTCAAACTGCATCCTGAATTGAGGCAAATGGTATTTCTCTCAGAATCCAAGATCTACAAATCCTTAACTGACAAAGTCTATTGCTTAGGGTTCCACAAGTACATTGAAGAACATGCTCTACTAATGACAAGAAAGCTTTGGCAGTTCATCAAGATGTCCTTTCCATCTTCAGACCTCTTGGACACTCAAACCTGCATCAAAGGATATTCATGTTGTCAAATGCAGAACTTCTATTCCGATCTTTTAACCAATGAATCTGAGAAGCTTCACAAAAGTGAAAACCACAAAGAAAAATTGTAAAATCACAAAGAATAGAGGAAACATGCTGGTGGCCACATCAACCATGTCCCTCAGATCTCATAGCTAATGCCATCACGGATGAACAAGTACAGACTAGTTTTAGCCACAAGCCTACATGTCAATAGGAGTAGACAGGAAGGCTTGAAGCTAAAACTATCCAAGCATTCATCTACGGTCCAATAATTTTATCTTCACACGGACATGGGAGGAATCACTAACTCAGCCAAAGAAATTATAAACACTCAAATGGAAACAAATAAGAAACTCAATTCACCAAGGAACAAAGTACGCACAATATAGTCATCCCTCAGATCTCATAGCTATTAATGGCCATCACTGATGACTTCTAAAAACTGGTTTTAGCCACAAGCCATCTAAATATCAAAAAAAGATTTGACAAATGGCTTGAAGCTAAAACCAATTCTCAATCATCTTTGGACCAAAATTTTATCTTCACAGGGACAGAAATTTCCATTGTCGATCAGCAAATAAATATAATTCCAGGCAATATTAAAGGACCCATAGAGTTTGCACATACTAGAACTTATGACAGTTAAAGCTGCTAACCTGGTGGGAGAGATTGCTTCAACTTGTTTGCCTTCTCAGCATCGAAGACACAGAGGGTGTACAAGTACTTGGAGCAGCGCACCTTGAACTTGACAACATCCTTGCTCCTCTTGATCTTCACGGAACGAGCATCCTTCCTCCTCGCTGTGAGAAGGAAGTCCTTGATCTCATGGATCTGCTTCGGCTACAGAGACACAAATGAATCAGTTACAAAGCTGTACAGATGAGCAACACCATGGGAAAACATTGTACTATGACTAACTACATGGCAATAAGCATATGACCAACAATCACAAACCAAATTCACATATACAAGCATCAGAAGATTTCACCTAGCAAATCAAATACATATTTCACCTAACAATTTAGTAAGACTAACAACATGGCAATAAACATCTGGGTGTGGCCAATAATCGACGCAAATGCTATTGGTCCCAATGATTCCAGAGTCAGATACCGTCTACGGGACACTAATAAAATACTGAGTCAATCATGTAATGTGCTAAAATACACTACGAATGTAGTACATACTAGCACACAAGGTCATGCTGGTGTCGCAACGAAGGTAAGATAAAAATTCACACAATCTATAACTGGGGCCATGAACATCTAATAAATTAATAGTAAGCGATAACAACGAAATCGGTAAGGCGTGCAGGAAACCGTATCATTTAGTGCTCGAATAGGGATAATATATAAGCTAGAGGTTACGCGAGATGATAAGCAGCAAGTAAAACTTAACGCGATAAAGCAATTTCCGAACTATCCAACAGAAGCCTACTACAGATCCAACGCACAGCATGAACAGCTAGCAGAAAATTTTCCATAACATCTACTCATTAGGTAGCAGGAATACAACTCTAGGGGATGAAGTGAGGCATTATTGCAAGATGCGGGAGTGAGAACGGATTATAGGGGAAGTTACCATCTTCCTCTTGAGACCTGAGAGTCGCCGAGCTCTTCTTCTCGCGGCGGCGGCTGGGAAGAAGGAAATGCCGAGACGGCGGCGGTTCGAAGGAGAGAGGACTATATAGCGCCCGTGGATAAAACCCTAGACGGAGAACGATTCCGGAAATGCCCCCGTCCTCTCTCGCTGAAAGTGGGACCGAGAGAAGGGAGGGATCTCCCACAATGGTTGGGCCGTATTCAGATGGGCTCAATTGGAGCTTCTGGGTTATGATGGGCTCATTTGGAGCTTCTGGGCTATTTGCTAGTGAGTTCTGTATCATTTTCTGGTCGCAACTGTCAGCCCCTTTACAACAGCTGTTAGATTTCCATGTTTTAGATTTGGTAATAATGAATCACAGGGTAGCCACATCAATCAAGATAGCTGTAACATATCCGTAATAGAAAAAAGAACGCTTTAACACAGGCACCATGAACAGCAAATGTGCATTCTATCCGAGTAAAAAAATGGAGTAAAATGTAGTTCTGTATTAGTTCTCCACACGACAATATTTATGAGGCTGCCAAAGTAATACTATTCTATAACAATGCGGCGTTACATACATAAGTTCCAGCTCATTACGTTTTCACATACTCCATGCTAAAAAATGAGAGAGTACCAAGTTGTTTATCCGAATGTGATAGATCAAGTTGTTTCACATACACCGCATAAAGAACAAGTACACTGCCGCAACAGCAATCAGTAGTCGTCGCCTCTGGATATGACCTCTTTGCAGGTTGGCCGGAGTAGGATGGTGTGCTCAAACTGAGAGACGTAGCTTCCCCTCACGTCGCACAATGGAGGGTACGGCTGCAAGCAATACAGTATATTGTGAATAACTATGCCATGACAAAATTAAAACAATGGCAATGGACACTTTTCACATACCTGGACAATACCGTTGTCACATAGATTTTTCAGAGCCATGAGATACTTAGTCTCACCAAGACGGTCCAAGTAACGCCGACAAAATGCAAGTGTCCCAAAGTTGTTGTTGATAGTCCCAAGTAGTTGCTTAGCTTTTGCTACCCTCAAAGGCACATGTCCAACATCAAAGTTCTTCATATAATGACTGCACTCTAGGTCTTCCCTGACAAATCCCTTACCTGCAAACATCACAAAATGTATAAGTCTTCAAATGCTTAAAACATGTCAATAATAATTGACAAAACGGAAGCCAGGTTGATGTTAATTATTTGTCAGGTGATTTATTTTCTCCTCATGCCAATCTGCCAACCATGGGACAAAAGAATGTTGTAGCACACTTCAGTCTCTGAGTAGAACACCATACCAGTAGAACCAAAAGTTTCAATGGCATAAAACTCCCCTCCTCCATCTTTGTTTGCTCTCCGCCTTTAACGATTGGAACTGATTTCCCAGCATGGATTTGATATGGCCCAATGCTATGTCCATTGAGGTTCCGAATGCTTTTAACTGCCAACAACAAACACTAGTGTGAATCTACTATCTTTTTCTGCTCTTTTTTTTTCTTTTTGCAGGAGAGAAAATAAGAAGCTGCATCACCTTGGAAAACTTTCCCATTGATTTCAACCTCATATGACTCCATGACTTCTTGGATTGCAGCACCAACATCACAAAGCCGTGCATCTATTCCAGCTTCCTGGAAAGGAAAAAATCAAATTAAAAACTCGGCCGGCTGGGGTAAGACCGCCCCAACGGTGTTGTCGATATAGGGAAACCTTCTCGACGCCAGGCCGAGAAAACCCACCTAACCCCAGCCTCACCGAAACACCGGCACGTAAACTGGGCCGGAGACCACTGCCCCCCATCCCCCAGGATTGGGCCGCTCCGTTGCCACAGCCCGGGTCGGGTCTCAAAGTGAGGCACGGCGAGGGGATTTTTGGTGAGAACCGGTAGTTGAACTCCTGACCAGTAGGCTCCCAACCTGGAGTCCTACCAGCCAGCCAGAGGCTCGTTCTCCATGAAAGATAAATGAGTGAATGCTAGATCAGAAGAGATAGTTTCAGATAGCTACATATACCAAATCATAAACAGAACCATTGGGGCAAGGTTCTACAAAAGCATCTAGAGGAATTTCAACATAAGCTAGTATTGACTAACGGAAACAAGTATTTCAATGATCACACATGAACTTGACGCGCTTAAGCAAAAGTATCTCACATTTCTGCAACTAATAAGGTGCATGTTCAAATAATGCCTCATTATACACAAAATGTACATAAAAGCACATCCTGCACAGAGTGTGGAGGAATATTTAGAAATTACCTTGATGCCGGTATTTGTGGCATCTCTTGTTGCTTGAAGCAATGGATCATACATAGGATTGAATGCAACAGTAAATGCACAATCAACAATGTGTCCTGGAACCAATACCATGTTAGCTTAAGTTAACTAGTAGTAGTCTAGTTCTAGTATACACTATATAAGCAAGCAAAAACCCACACTAGATTCCATGAAACTCAATAAATAGAAAATATAAAGGAAAATAGCTAACAGACCGTCTATGTGTGTTCCAAAATCCAGCTTCATCACATCATCATATTGTAGCACAGTTTGATCACCAGAATTTGGTGTCCAGTGAGCTGCAACCCTAAGAAATGCGTTTTTTTCATCAGTTTCAGAATGGAATTAGAACTTGAAACTTAAAAGAATCATAGATGAATACCGTACCAGTTCAAAGAGCATCCTGTTGGAAAGGCAATACCAGCTTGCAGTCCATTCTCCTTGATAAGTTTCCGGACCATGTTTTCCAATGTTTCACATAGGTCAATCATTAACATTCCAGGTTTTATAATGCTCCTCATATACTTCCGCACCTAGCCAATCAGTCCCGAAAATTGTAGAATTGTAACAGCAGATATCATAGGAATTATGTTGTAATAAATTAAAACGGGTAGGTATGATTCAAATATCAAACCTGTCTATGAACTTCAGCTGCTCGCCGAACAGAGTTGTATATCGGCTTTTGCAACCTTTCTAGTTCCCTCTTCTCCTCACTAGTTGTTCTCCATAAATTACTGGAGAGAAATAAATGAAGAAATTATAAATCAGGATATTAATATCGAAATCATGCAGTATTTTAGCAATCCATTTTTCAAGGGTACAGCTGTTTATACAATTGATACAGTAGTTTCTAAATCGGTGAGGTGTCCTGTGGCAACCAAGGACCAACTTGCCACCTAAGGCAGGATATGCAGTGATAACTTAAAAAAAAGAATAATACCTGTATATTCTGACAAAGGCTAGTTCATTTCAATAACAATTCTACTACTGGTGACAAAAGTGTGCTTACTCATCCTTATATTGCTGGATTTCACCCTCAGGAAAATCTCCTGAAGGGAAAAGCTCATCAACAGGAATTGATGGAGGATTTGTCTGCTGCAGAGGGTCCTTCTTCTTTCTGTACAAGACATGACTTGTGAGACATCCCGATGAAAAGGAAAGAAACTAAACAAGAGTAGTAATAGTTCAACTCAACAGAACCTACTTTGCTTTGCTTTTCTTCTTTTTCTTCTTTGCAGCTCCTAAAAAATTCATTTCAAATATGAGTGTCAGATTAATATCGCCTAAATGCTAAAATGAACAGAAGAAGCTTCAGCTTAGATAAGAATCTCCGTGATAGAACTAACATGGTTATTACCTGGTGCTCCATCTTGAGATGGGCCATCAGCTTGCACTTCGTCATCATCTTCTGGTGGTGAGGACTGAGCTGAAGAAGCCGCAGCATTGCCATCTGGAACTTCGCACTCTTTACTCAGATTTTCCTACAAAAAACCGGGAAGTTTACTTACCACTAAAGAATACACACAGTAATGTAAGGGCAATGCAAGAGAAGGATGTTGTATAATGTATTGCTTGTTGGAGTATATAATCATGCCCAATTTCGAACTGAGATAATGAAAAGCCACATGTATGACGTGTCCATCAAATAAAAAGCTTAGATATGGCTATTAGCACAGTTCATGTTATTACTTACAACTGCAATTCAGTAAGGATTGATCATGTCAGGAGAGTAACTAAGGAAAGCAATAAATGGGAGAATATTGCACTTCAATAGACATAAGTATGCAAGAAACAATGGACAGTCACCATGACTAATCAAATCTGCACGCAAAAGCTGCCAACTGTTGCAGCATAATACTTACTTTTGTTTCATCATTTTGTTTAACATGCAATGCCTCCATCTCCTGGGTTGCGTGGCATCAACCGCAGACATATTGTATATTTCTTAAGTGGAATCAAACCTGAATGAGAAGAATCAAGAAAATAATAAGCACAAATAGCTATCAGGACTTCATTGCTGGGGAAAATAGTGGTATCTCAGCTATTATCCAATGTCTTAGGACAATACGTCATCCAATGTTCTTGAGTTTGGTTATCCAATTCTAGTGATTCTCTCTCGGGTCTCACAGATACGTCAATCAGGATGAAGAGTAATGAATGCTCAACACAAAAACTACGCAGGTTCCTTAGTTTGATGCTCGTGCAAGTGTAACAGTACCATATAAGAAAAGTTGTACCCTGCAGTTGATAAAGCCAGGTCTTGTTTGCATCGACCAACCATTCGAACCGATAGGAAATCCCTAACCTTAAAGCTCGGATTAGCACGGGTTGTAATATACCGATTTAGAGACCGTCGGTCGTGAATACTTGCTGCACTAGGACTAACCCGCAACCAACATAGAGAAGAAGATATCGAAGCATACCTTCTTTCCCGGTGGGGGGCGATCGCTTCCAGATGTTGCCGGAGCAGGCGACGCGGTCGAGGAGGGCGAGGAGGAGGAGGAGGAGGAGGCGGCGGCGGGTTTGACGGCTGGGATTGGATTTGGACCCCCGAGCATGGGAAGAAGGCTTCATACGTTTCGCACCCTGACCGTTCCAAACGGAACGGCGTCAAGGCACGGCGGGACCCACCTGCCATAGATCGGCGTAAGGCCGTAAGCCGAAAATGAGCCCACCGTTTCGTCGGCCCAGCCCACTAATCGATCCAGCACAGCCTTAACGTCCCTGCAGCAACAAAAATCCTCGCGACTCCCAAACCCTTCTCTCCCCGGCCGCCGCCGCCTCCGTCGTTTCTCCTCACCTCACCTCCCCGCCCCGCCGCGGGTTCCACACCGCAGGCGAGTCCTGTAGAGAAGAAGCCTTAGCGGCGAGGAGAGGTTACCTGCACCGATGGCGGAGGAGGGGACCATGCAGCAGCTGGCGTATGTCAAGGAGACGGTGTTGAAGAAGCGGAAGCAGAACGAGGATTGGGCCGTCAGGAACCGGGAGCGCAAGGCGGCAAAGAGGCAGCGCCTCGTCGACGAGCGCAAGGGCACCATCAAGCGGCCCGAGGAGTTCGTCATGGAGTTCCGCAACAAGGAGCGCGACTTCCTGCGCATGAGGACGCGCCTCAAGGTCCGCAAGCAGCCGCTCGTCGAGGCGCTCAGCTCCAAGCTCATCTTCGCGATGCGCATCCCTGGGTCAGTAATCCTGGCAGCCAGTGATGGAAACTTTTCTTAAGTTTTTAGTTCTTTGGTTTGCAATGGTAGCTAACAGTTAGCAATGTTTTGGTGTGCAGCACGGTGGGCTTGCATCCGCATATTAGAAAGGTTTTGAAGAGGCTGCGGCTGATGCGGGTCCTCAGCGGCGTGTTCCTGAAGGCCACCGAGTTGAATCTGAAAAGGCTTCTGATTGTTGAACCGTTTGTCACATACGGGTAACTAAATGACCACATGCTCCATAGTTTGTTGGTTTCTTCTTTACGGTGTGGAATGTTTGTTAACTCCTTTGTGATCATAGGTTCCCAAATTTGAAGAATGTCAGGGAACTTATTTACAAGAAGGGCCGGGGGTTCGTCGATAAGGAGCCTGTCCCTCTGACCAGCAATGATCTCATTGAGAAGGTATTGTTTTATAGCATCTCCCACCGCAAAGGATATCCGTATATTTCTGTGTGGTATGCTATTTGATCACAGACAAATATCCTAGGTGTCAGTTAGCAGAAACCATAAATTCTATCTGAAACTTGAATACCCTTGAGTAACCTGTACCAGTAACATACGTCAGATTCAGAATCCTGAAAGTTAGCAAGGTTTCAATGATGGTGAAATTATTTGTTAATTTTTTCTTTGTAGGATTCTATGATATGTGATGTATTATTTGTAGTATAAAATTGTCAATGTATTAACTATAGAAAAATTATGTTATTTTGTAAGCCGTTAGATCTAGATCCAATGGCTCCGAGACTTGATTTAAAGGAACCCAAACTTTCAAGCGATTGAAAGTTTGGGAATCTTTCAATCAACGTTCAATACAACTAGATCGAAATCAAATGGTCTACAAAAAACAATTTTTTTTCTTCTGTATTCTACTCCGTTCTCCAATTCTTGACGTTCATTTCTTTGGTCGGAAAAGTCAAGAATAAGATTAATAGATTTCCCCCCTTTGTCTACATATTACATAACCCTACAATAATAATAATGATAATAATACAAATTCTAGTGCAAATTATGTTGATTGAAAGTTTCTAAACTTTCAGTCGATTGAAAAGGAGGAATGATGCTTTCATATTCACGGTTGTGCAAGATGCATTAATGCAAAACACTTCGCAGAAAAAAAGGAATTTTTTTCAAGTTTAGTCCTTTTCCTGTGCCTTGGAAGATCTTGTGACTGATTTTTTTTTTTTGTCTTTACTAAAAATAGGCTCTTGGTGCTCATGGCATCATTTGCTTGGAAGACCTTGTGCACGAAATTGCTACGGTTGGACCTCACTTCCGAGAAGCATCAAGATTCCTCATGCCTTTGAGGCTCAAGTGTCCGGAGAGGAAGCTGCAGATGAAGAGGAATCCTTACAAGGATGGCGGTGACTCAGGCAACCGTGGGGACAAAATCAATGAGCTAATTGAAAAGTTGAACTAAGGTGGAGCTTGTCTGTGAAGTTCCTTGGTTTACTAGTGATGGATCCATTACCTTATCGGTTCTGTAATAGCATAGCTGAATGTGCCTTTTCTTTTGAGACCCTACCTGAATACTTGGTACCAGATTATGAAATAGCTGAATGTGCTTCACCCCCAGCATTCTGCTCATTGAGCTTTGGTTGATTTGTGATGTGTAACTGAACACAGAACATAGCTGCCAACACTGATCGTTGTGCTGACCAACTGGTTTGAGGTGTCAAGGTTCAGGATAATGCCCTGATGGTTTATGTAGCATTTTTGTTAAAGGAAAAAATGCGATGCGCTGCACTTATTATTCCAACATGTCTCGTTATAATATGCAAAGCCATTTCGTTTCTGGCAAATGCATTGATTCTTATTGACTGCAGTTGTAGGAAGCTCAAGTTATCACCCCTGCAGTACATTTTCTTTTCTGGAGTATATACTGCTAGTAGTATGCAGAAGGAACCTGATGATACAGAGCAGCTGTCATGCCTATCGAATTTGTTCATTGCTGCACCGTTGTGTTCGTGCCGTCGCGCTCGGCTGGCAGCCAGTGGCCGTGCGCCTCACACTCCCAGCATCGCAGCGGGGTCCTGTGGATGGTGATTGCCGATTGGTTCACTGCACCACCTCGTTCTTGTGTTACCAACCAAAACGAACCCTCCCAGACGAGCAATCGCGGTCGATCCCGCTTCGGCTTCCTCCTTGCCTGCACTCTCCGCGCTCCCTCCCTCTTCCTCCCGCCAGGTGCTCTGGCCCGGGCAGCAATCGCCGGCGGAAGGATGGCCTCTGCTGCATCGGCCCCGGTATTCGAGAGTCTGGCCGGGATCCGAACCATTGCCGAGTCCGGCCGCTTCAAGGCAAGTTCCCCACTTCAAGTTACCAGCTTTGCTCACACAATTATCCCCACCCCCTCGCATAGATTGCTCTTGCGAGTCACTGTGGTAGCAGTATCTCTTGGGATTCCCCGATTCTGATCGCCGGATCACGAATACGGCTGACAAATTCCAGTTGGAGAAGTTGGGAGGAGTTGGCTTCTCTATGCTACGCATCCCGCAGCCTCATGTAGAAACAGAATGATGAGAATCTGCAAACACGTGCCATTTATTGCTGCCTAATGCCATTTGCTTACAGCTGAATTCGTCTGGCAGGCGTGGTTCCTGGACCAATTCGGCGTTCTCCATGATGGGAAGAAGCCTTACCCGGGGGCCGTTTTGGCACGTACGTTGGCACAGAGAATGTGCAGTGTTCTGGCGTTCTGTTTGCATTCTGTACATTTTCTGTGTTGTAATTTGCCATTTTAGTGAAGTGTTGGTACGGTTGTTTCAGTGGAGAAGCTTGCCAGCAACGGGGCGAAGATGGTGATAATCAGCAATTCCTCTAGGCGGTCATCTGTAACCATGGAGAAGTTAAAGAGCCTTGGGTTCGATACATCTTGTTTCCTTGCAACCATTACCAGTGGGGAGCTCACTCATCAACATCTTCAGAAGTGCGTAATATCTGATACTGCCAATTATTTGATTGTGACATACTGTCTAATTTTTTAACCTAAAATGCAATGCATACTTTGACCATTAACAGACTTAAAAGTTAAAATTACCTAGCCATTGGCCGATCTTTGTGGGTTTTGTTTCATGATGGATCATGTAGTGCAAAAACAATGCTTATCGTTACATATTACTGAGAAATTTTAGAGCGATATATGAATCCTCCATATAACTTAATACTCATAATAGATACAGCTGTTGATTGTCTCCTTGTGTTTTTCAATCTAATTTCATAAATGTAGGAGAGAAGACCCATGGTTTGCAGCTCTTGGCAGAAAGTGCATCCATCTGACATGGGGCTATAGAGGAGCAATCTCTCTGGAGGTGTGTGGCTCTGTAACTTTTCCTTTAGCACGTACATAATCTGTTCCAAGATAAATTAGCATCAAAATTTCATGCATCCTATTTTTCAATCCAATGGTTGAGGTAATAATGATGAAGATGAACATTGCAGGACTGCAATGTACTGCAAAGGATACCATAACACGACTTCTCATGTTCTTTTAGCTAGTCCATTTGATAGCATTTACCTGGACATGGTCTAATCATTTCATTTCCTCCTGTTAGGGCCTAGGTTTGCAAGTTGTGAGCAATGTAGATGATGCAGAGTTCATATTAGCCCATGGCACTGAAGCACTTGGCTTACCTTCTGGTGACCTGCTTCCCCAAAGTCTTGATGAGCTTGAGCAGGTTCTAATGCTTGGCCTAGAAAAACGACTGCCAATGGTGGTAGCTAATCCAGATTACGTCACCGTTGAAGCTCGAGATCTGCGCGTCATGCCTGGTATAATCAAGATATTCACCAAATTTTGGCGTTGAACTCGATATGAATTTTGTCGACTGTGCTGTTCTGTTATATGTCTGTTCTGACTTCTGTGAATGTGCATTATATGATGATAAGTTCTTTATCCACTTGTATATCTTCACCATCATTTCATTTTGGCAGTGTGCCTATGGTGGTAGCCTATCTAGATTATCTCCTTCTGTTGAAACTCGCTGGAAACTTTGTAAAATTTTGGGTTAAAGTAATGTTTCTTTTTCTTTTTTCTCTCATTCTCTCTTTTAGGTACTCTGGCAGCAAAATATGAGAGTCTTGGTGGTGAAGTGAGATGGATGGGAAAGCCTGATAAGGTAACCATGGCATCCCTAATTTATCTAGTTATAAAAAACTCAACTGTGTCAATATGATAAATAGCTGAAATGTTTATATGGCACTCAATGAAAACTATGAGCCATAAGCTTGTATATATGCAATTGCAGCTTTTCACAGTATTTTACTGCTAAATAACTTGTCCATTTACCCCTTCGATTTATTGCTGGTGACAGCCTCTTGTTGACTACCAACTAATATGATTTTGCTTTCTCAGGTCATCTATACGTCAGCAATGTCCCTAGCAGGTGTCGAAGCTCACGAATGTATCATGGTGGGTGATTCACTGCATCACGACATTAAAGGGGCAAATGCATCAGGAATCGCGTCGGCATTCATCACTGGAGGAATTCATGCAGCTGAACTTGGACTCAATGAATTTGGAGAAGCTGCTGAATTAGATAATGTCAATACACTATGTAGCAAGCATGGATCATATCCCTCTTATGTGTTGCCTTCATTTACATGGTAGAAACACAGTCCAGCATGCTCTTAGCTTTTTGAGGTGACTCAGGGTCACCCTTAGCACAGGAAAGTGATGGCTGATGGCAAATTTTGCATGGGAAAGTGTCTCTGGAGAATAAAGGCCTTAGAGGCATAACACTGTTGTACCAAGCAACTGTGATTGTTTAATAACCAATAGAAACTTTGAATGTTTCTGCAGTTATCCTTCGATTTTTCTTTTCATATTTGGAAAAATGTTACGGTCACGGTCATGATGTGAATTTGGAAAGTATTTAAAGATCACCAGTAAATTTGTGTGTGATTTTTCCTACTGGAGAATAAAGGCCTTAGATGCATTACAGTGTTGTACCAATAAAGGCCTTACAGGCATTACATTGTTTTGTACCAAGTAACTGAGATTGTCAGTTATCCTTCGATTTTTTTCATATTTGGAAAAACTTTAAGGTCATGATGTGAAATGGAAAGTGCTTAAAGATCACCAATTGATTTTGTGTGATTTTTCCTGTTATATTTGTGCAAATTAAGCAACATGATTTTTCCTTTTTGATTTTATTCCTTATTTACCATTTACACCCAACAGATATCACTGGATTTTTCTTTTGCAAAACGAGACTTGTTAATGCCCAATCTTTAGGGAATTGCTGTAGAGCCAACCCGAATGTCCAACTCTGTTCCAACTGGATGAATATATGGTAATCAAGTGTTTTAAATTTCCATATGATGATATATATAGTTTCTATAATAGTTTGAATTGTACATGAGTAGGACAATCGGGTTGGACCTATAGCGATACTCAATCTTTAAATAGTTTTTTTTTCAAAGGAATCTTCAAATTGTTTTAGCTTCTAGAAAGACAAAACTACTCCTATAAGCAACAGTCTCCTCTTCTCTTCCTATTGCTTCAAATAGTTTTAGCTTCTAGCAAGACAATCCCTACCGTGCAGTATGTGTCAATCTTTATGACAAAATTGACTTAACATTATTTGGAGACTAACCATTGACGTATTTGATGTTTAGTTATGCAAGTAATTACTTTCTTGCCATAAGCTAATTACATTTTCTAATGTAAAGTTAGTGTTTACAATATTCTTTGCCATAAAGTTAATATTGTTGCATATGACAGGCCTATCTTATTTTTTTCTAACAATTAATGTATTATTATAATGTTTTTTGGAACTTACAAGGGGAACTATACATCATCATATTAAGTACAAGAATATGAGTCCAAAATAGATCTGTTTACAGATTACTTGCTGCACCATAATTTCTACATCATTGAGTATTAATAATTTTTTTCACGATGTTGTTTATTTTTACTTTTTTGAAGAACAGAAAATATTTTTATTTTACGAAAAATAGACGATAAAAGTTACTCCCTCTATTTTGGTAGTGACGTCATTCCGATTTAATAAAGTGAATTGTGGCTAGTTCAAATATCCGATGGTGAACGACATCAATTCTAGAAACGGATGGGTACACTTTTAAACGAGATTTCTTTACACGAGGAATTGTTTTGTCGTCACTCGTAACTGTCACGAGGTCAAGTGATCCACGTGTCATCATCTTCTTCCTCGAGCTCTCTCGCCTCCCGCCAACCTTGTTCCCCTCCATTTTCACCATTTGAGTTACCTTGGTGTTGTTGTACTCTCCCTTCACTACCCTTATATTGTTCACCTACATATGCCGTCTTTGACGTCAATATCCAAGTCTCTACATATTACCTCCCTGTCATAGTGTCCTACATTGTTGAGCTTGGCGGTCATTGTAGACCTTTGAAAAATTCCGGACCCCAAATCTCTAATCGTACCATACTTGCAAAAAATATGGCTTAGTTTCACTTTGAAAACGTTTTTTTAACAGAGAATCATAATTCCGATACACGGAGTACACGACATTTTTGTCCACACGAAAGCAAAGAGACGGTTCTTCGCAATTCTCACGAGTCATAAGCCGAGCGTCGCGCCGCCACAGGCAAAGCATCACCGCCGTCTCGCCTTTGCCGAGACCAAATCAGGCGTCGAGGTGGAAGTTTCCAGAACTGCCCACACACGTTCCCCGTCAAATACCTTCGTCCCGTCCTGTCTGACTCCTCTCCTTTCCTGGTCGCAACAGTCTCTCTCCGCCCCAGGTCTTCCTCCAATCTACTCCGCCGCCACGCAATCTCAGATCCCAGGCTGCACCACCGAGGCATAGCAAGCACGGCGGGGTCAGGCAGCTAGCAGCGGCTCAGTGCCTCAGTCACGCGGCGCCAGAACGGGGCATAAAGCTGCCGCCTTGCGTTGCCCTCCTCCAGCTTCGACGGTGATAACGGAAGGCGACCAGGTAAGAGCTAACCTCACCTCCCCAATCCTCCTCCTTCGTAGTTGACATTTGGGCTGGATGTAGCGGGGATGGGGACTCCGTCGATCCCTGAGCGGGGGTGGGTATGGGAGAAATTTTTCTCCTATGGGCAGGGGCGGGGATATTTCAGGCCAATCAGGGATGGGTTGGGCATTCAGTACCTGTGGGGATTTTCGTTTCTTCTTCGTGGAACAATAACCCTCGATCGATTCGTGTATTTTTTTGGCGTCTGATCCATATTATCGTTTCCTTTGTGTAGGATGGCGGATGCTTCTCATGAGGCCAGCAGCTCGACGGTGAGACCTGTTGATGATCCAGAGTCGACCATTGAGATCAACATCAAGACCTTGGACTCACAAGTCCACAAACTTCGTGTACAGAAGAATGTAAGAATTGTCTTGCAATCCTAGAGTCCGGAAAGCAATGTTCTTATATTATATGTTTTTGGAAGAACTAACTGTCACATATTCAGGTGCCTGTGTCAGTCCTAAAAGAGAAGATAGTTGAAGCAACTGGGGTTCCCCTGGATCAGCAGCGCTTGATTTTTAGAGGAAGAGTCTTGAAGGATGATCACCTCCTATCAGAATATCGTATCCTTTGAGCATCAAATGTATGAAGCTCACACTTGGACCTTCTGCATTTCCATTGCACTTATTGTTATCATGAATGTTATGAACGGCATTATTTCCTTTTTTGTTTCTTTCCCTAATTGCTTAGTTAGGTATCCTGATTGTCGGTAGTGCTAGCTGTAATGGTCGGGTGATCTGCTGAATTTTGGAACTAGAATATTTTCTTTTGAGTTGATTAATAGGTCGATTAATAGAGGTTATGTTACATTATTGGTTTTCATCACTTGGGCGTCCAGTTTGTTATTGTCTAAACGAATCTGACACCGGTTTTGTTTCTGTTGAAATGTATCACAATGTGCAAGAATTCTTCTTTCGTCCTTTTTTTTGTTACTTTGTTGCATCATGCGTATTTGGATGTGTTTGTTACTCTCCATGGAAGCATGTGTATCCCTGACAAACCTCAAGATTTAGAAGATGGGTTTACGTTGCATCTGGTTGCTCGGCGTGCAGCTGATGGGCAACCTTCTTCTGGAACTTCTGAAGGGAACACCCATGCTAATGGTAAGTCTGACTCGAACTGTGGCTGCTTTGACAACTATGTATTCAATCCTGAAGCACCCAGTAATTGGATATGCTCCATGTCACCTACTTGACGCCTTGCTCTGCATAGTTGTCGTTACAAAATAGAGTAGATTTTGAAATCTTGGGTTGATATTTTTTTCAATCCTGGCAGGGTTGCAAATATATTCACTTGCAAGTTCAGCCTAGTTTAAGTCAGTTAACATAAGCATCCTGGATATATAAATTGAGATGGACACATACAAATCCTCTGGTTTCTATTTTTGTCATTAATTTGAACCATGAGCACCAAGAACTTGTTTCCTTGTTAAATTTGTTTCTGTTAGTACTCATGGATGCATTGCTGATCAATTTGAGTAACACTGCCAATGCCCCCAAATAATAAAACAGGAACAACAATATTGGTTGGTGATGAACCTAACTGTTCCAAGCTGATGGTTAAGTTATGACTGTAACATGAGCTGGAGGCGATCCTGATAAAAGTTTTAATTATCTTCTTCTTTATGCAGTAAATGTTGCTGGAAATGGAGGTATATTGGATGATCTTTCTAGGGTATGCTTCTTCCTTCTGTATATGTTTGTAATTCTGTACGACACTTACTGATTTTCTTTGCCAAAGTTACATTTTCTTTCTTGTAATTTTTGAACTCCAGTTTTGTATATTATATTCTGAGAAATTATATTATGGTGTTCTGATTGTATGATAGATGACATTGCTAAGGGTTTTATATTTTGTGAAAATATATATCAATTCCTTTATTTATTAAATATTCTCATATGGTTAGACGTTTCCTTTATCCTTGCACTATTTGCAGAGTGTTCGGGATCTTCTTGGTTCCTTAGGTGTTGCGGTGTCTGGTGGTGTCACCAGCACGTCGTTTATGGTAATGAGACTATTCGTCCTAAGATGATCTACTGTAACATCACAAAACTTAATAATTTTAATAACTTTTATTTGTGGTGCTTAATCAGGTTCCTTTGGCTCCCACACCAGAAGGTGCCAACAATGTCCCTGGAGTACCTCAACCGGTAAACCCAGCACAACCAGGTTTTTCAGCTCATCAAATCCATGTAACACAACTTCAGCCCGCTGGAGCAATTCCTCGCAACATGGTAGATACATATATACTTTTTTACTTGCTGCTTTCTAGTTTGTATAACATAGTTTTAATTTCAAAATAAATGATGACAGGTTATTCCAGATTCTATGACTACTCTTTCTGAGTATATGGAGCGCATGGACCAAGTATTACGGAATAATGGTATCACAATTTTCTTACTGCTCATTAATTTGATGGATGTTCTAAAAATGTGATTTATTTTATATGCTATAAATGAAGGTACTCCACCATCCAGGGATTCTGAAGGCCAGCAACATCCAGTGGCAGATGATGCTAATGTAAACCCAAGATTTCCAAGTCCTGAGGTTTTAGCTCAAGTTATTGAAAGAACCCAGCAACTTCTTGGTGGCAATGCATCGTCTGCCCTTTCTGTATGTCACTCATCTTTGTGGTTATGTTTTGACTCTTTTCCTTTGCAATATTAATCAACCCAAAATGCTTTGCCTTTTCTGTTAAAAAAATGCTTTGCCTTTTCTGTTAAAAAAAGCTTTGCCTTGGAGTCTTTGACAGTGATACTTCGTATGGTTTTGTTGTGTTCTGCAGCTTTTTACCCGTTACTATCATGGCAAATGTTGTTTACACATTTATTACCATAATTACCATTACCTTTTTATGGCTTTTCTTTTTTCTGGACAATGCTTGTGAAGTTCAACCCTGCCCCTGTAGTCACAACTTCAACAATTTAGTTATTGTTCACTGTTTCCTGTTTAGTGATTGCATGCTTTCCTGAAGTTTGATTAGGGTAGGACTTCCTCTTTTTTTTTTCCATGTTGATCTTGCTGCTTTCATATGCACAGATCCAGTTGAGTTGCATGGTTCAGTTTGTTAGCACAATCTTTTAATAGTTCTTATGTGCATTTCCTTCTTTAGTGAAATATGCAACTTTCTTGTTGCTTGGCCGTTAGGGGTACTGTTGTGTTCGGTTTGAGCCCATCAGCCCCCTTCCTGCCAAGCTTTATCTAGGCCAAGGATTTTATAAAAACTAGACCGGTGAGGGTAAGACCGCCCCCACAGCTTTCTTTGATGGAGAAGATCAACCTTCTCCGGCTGAGAAAATCCACGAACCCTGTTCCCCCCTCAAGGAGCTACCCCCTATGGTTCGGGCATTAACTCATGCTTTGAGCCCACCCCATACATGAGGGCCCACCCACCATAGGTCGGTTTCAACCGAGTAAATGGGACACGAGTGAATTTTCTTATTTCCACAAATTACGCAGCAGCCAGGATTTGAACCCGGGGTGGGAGCTCCCCAGTTAGTGGCCTTTACCACTACACCATGAACCCCTTTGCTAAGCCAAGAATATGACTCACTTCTGAAATTTGCAAGCTGTTACATCATTTATAATATGCCATTGCCATGCATTTCATTTGTTGGTAGTGGGCTATCTTTCTTTCTCTCTGCTGTATGTGCTGATAAGGCATAATTTTAATATGCAATAGTCACCTAGATGTCTTGGCTTGCAAGAGATGCTGTACCTGGCTGGATCTCTGTTACCATGACAGTTATATTTAAAGGATTAGCCTCTGACTGTTGACCATGTTTTGGTGGTTCATGCTTCTTTGCGTATTTTTCGGATAACTGATCACACTGTCATGCGATGAGATGCAATTTTGTTATTTTTGGTCTTTGTCGTTACATATTTTGAAAGATACCCGATGCAACTTCTTTATTGATAGGTGCAACATTTTTGTTGCTAGTATTTGTGAGTTGTGACCTCAATGTATTCTTTTTCAGCACATTGCCCAACGTATTAGGAGCGATGCTGGTTCTGTTGATGCATCTATTCGTCGTGAGATCCAGACTGAATCAGTTCAGTTGGGCATCACAATGCAACATATGGGTGCTATGCTTTTTGAGCTTGGTCGGACAATGATGATGCTTCGCATGGGGCAATCTCCTGTATGTATAATAATGTTATGTTATGTAACTAACTTTGCTTTTCTTGTTCTGGTGATTTAAGTTTGTCAATTTTGCAGTCTGAGGCTTTTGTAAATGCTGGGCCTGCTGTTTATATAAACTCCACAGGACCAAATCCAATAATGGTTCAGGTGGTAAATTGTACACTCATTTCATATTGGTTTTGATGGTCAGCATTTTAGTCATAGCATTAAATCAATTTTTTCATCTCTTTCTGCAGCCATCTTTTCAAAATACTCCTCCATTTGGAGTTTCCAACATGCCGATTATGGGTGGAGTTTCTGGTTCTTTTGGTATTGTTAATCCTCCTCGTTCAACTGGTTTTGGAGATCCTTTTCGAAATATCAATCTTCAATCTACTGGTAAGGCCACATTTCAAACTATTATGATTCCTTTCGTGTTGGGGCTTCGAGCTGATGGCGCAAGCTGCTACAAACGTGAGCTTTGAGAATAATGGGAAAATCAAGTTGCTCTTTTAGTTTATGGACGATTACAAAATGCAATACCCTGCTAAATTGAACTTCTGTATTTCTTAATTATAAGTGTTCCTGATTTCTTTGAAGGATTCTTTGGTAGATACTCCTGACAACAGTTTATATTGTAGTATCTTTCAGACATTCATATATCTAGCCTCAATGTATCTGCTAAATCAATATTTTGTACACGAATATCTTCTGGAAATGTGCCACAATGTATTTGCCTTTGTAAATTTATATTTGGCGCTAGCATTCTTTCATATTTTTTGTATCTAGTAGATTTCACTTTTATTTATTGTCATTCCCTCATTTAGGTGCCCCTGTGGCAGGTGGTCTAGGTCCATCTGTTGCTACAGCCACCTCTTCTGAGGGGGCTGTCAATGGGCCCCGCCAAGATGCAGCAAGAACTCAAGGAGGTAACCCGTCAAATAATTCAGCAGCGACACGGGGATTGCCAACCAGAACAGTTGTTGCAGCTATTCCAGCACGGTCCTCAGTTGATATTCCAAACCATGTCCTAAGTGTTCTCCTACCTGTTCAAGTGAGAAGTCAAGTTGCAGTTTCTAATCAATCAGCCTCTCCACAAAATCCACAAAACACAATGGGCAATGGGTCTCAACAAAATTCAGTGTCTGCTGTTCCACAAGCTTCTGTAGGTGGTGTTGCTGGTATTCCTTCTATAGTGGCACAGGTGACTCAACATGTAGCCAATGCAATGGCTGCAAATGCAGCAGTCCAGGTTCCGTCATCTGCACAGAACACAGCAGAGCAGGGATCTCGCCTGACCACAGACAGCAGAGCTAGCGACCTGAATTCCTCAACAGCAACAACCACACATGTGCAAACTCATGCAACTGAAACAGGTATCTTACTAAATACTAACTTATTATCGAGATTTTTCTTACCTACAACTTTATTTCTTACCGACAACTTTACTGATGTTCACCATTCTTGTTGTTTTAATTGCTGTTGTTAGGTACTTCTGGTTCCAATTCGACGCCGCAAGCCAGCAATACTGTAAATGTTGCCAGTGTTGACAATATTCAGCAGCTTCCTCAGATGGAACCAGAAGTAGCATCATCCAATTTATCAGGTCTATCTGCCACTGGTACCCATGATGTTCCGTCAAGCATATCAGCAGAAAATCTTGCAGTGGAGAATGAATCCTCAGAGGGAGTGGATGCACAATCACACAAGCCTTCTGCAAGTGGCAGGTCTGAACCATTAGGTCTTGGTGGAGGTCTGATTCCAAAGGTATTACTTGATTTAAAATGTTTTAGCCTGTTAAATTCTATTAGTCAAGTGTTACTTGTGTCATAGGTTTTGAATTTCCTGTGGCTTCCTGTAATTTAATTGTTTCTTTAACAACACTTTCAGAGAAAGAGCAGAACAGCAAAGCCATCTGAGAGCACAGCTGACACGGATTCCTCTTCTGTTAGCCAAAATAAGGATTCTGTTTCGGTGGCCCAGCAGTTTCTGCAAAGTGTTGCTTCACAAAATACTAATGCAAGCAGAAGCAACACGACTAACTCTGCCCCTCCACCCCCTGCGCCACAGCCTACTAGACTACCCCTTAGAAGACAAGGTGGTGAAGGACAACCTGATATCGGCAGCATGATATCTGGTATGCTCAACAACCCTGTTTTTGGCAACCTGTTGTCAAATGTAGCAACACAAGCAGGGGGTCGAGAGCTGATTTGAGGAGCGTGATGGAAGGATTACAGAGCCCTGCTATGGTAGATACTATAAGCAATATCGTGCAGAATGTGGATGAGGAAGACATCGGGGCCATGTTTGGTTCAGGGAGGAGAGGGCAAGGTGGCTTGGACTTGTCTCGAATGATGCAGCAGATGATGCCAGTTGTATCACAAGTTTTGGGTGGAGCAGGTGGTCGTCCTACCAGTGCAAATAGTGGAGTACCTATATCACAGCCACAGCGCAAGGACGGTGGAGAAGGAAATACTTTAAGTAGCAGCAGCAGTTCCCAGGTAATCCACGAGCTTATAGTAGATTTATTGTGCATTTTGACATTTAAGTCGATTATTTTATTTTAGTAAATTTAGTCGTATTAGTAAGTGTTCTATGTGGAACTGTTGATCATCTCTATGCAATAGCTCATGTTTTTTGTTCCATGATCAGATTGATGTTCAGCAAGCTCGTGAACTCATTGAACAACATGAATCTCCTGAGAATATCTTCAGTGCTGTCTTAGAAACTGCTGCTCAGGCTTATGGTGAAGATGACAGCATTCAGGGAATGATTGAGGAGCTTGTGGATGATCCCGAGCTAACAAATGTATGTTCTCTCCAAATATTGAAACTTATTGAAGCCCAATACAACGTATTTAATTTCCTTCTGTTGGCAGCCAGTTAACCCTGATTTCTGCAATTTGTCTTAGGGCTACTTGGAGCTACTTGTGGAACAAGTTCAGCAGAGGATACAGTCGGAGTCGCAGTCAAGGAATCAGTCCTGAAGGACTTATTCGAGAGGGCCGGCCAAGGAACCATTGAATTCCTATTGCTGCAATATTAAATGTCACTAATTTTATTATAGGCAAATCTGTTTTGTGGGGGCGTTTTTCTAACTAGGTGCCCGGTGGATGTAAATGTGGTATTGTAAAATCTTCCCTGTGATGTTGCTGCAGCGTATTCCATGCTGTTTAAGAATGGTTTATCAATTTTGCTAGTGGTACATACAGCTAGCTTTAAAGGTGAATATTTTTCGTACAATGTGGTTCTTGCTTCCTTTCTGTTTTCCTGAAATCAATGTGGGTGCGGGGAACTAGCCATGCCCGCATGTCATTGCTGGCAAGTTGCTGAAAATCGTGTTACAGCTGGACATGGCAGGTCCGGTGCGAGTTGCGCGAATCCATTTACAGAAGCCGCCGGCCTGAGGAAGAAGACCAGCGGCAAGCGCAAGGTCCAGGACGGTTTGTGCCTTGTGGAGGCCTCTGGCTTCTGTCTTCCAGCTCCGATCATGACTCCACTACTTGTTGGCCAACAAGTAGAGTCGTGCTCCATGGAGCTGTCATGTTTGCAAAACATGCAAATACGAATGCTCCATTGGAACACAGACCACAATTGTTCCTGATGACAGCCGCGAGGGTCGAGTTTTCCCTGTCCTGTCATCACAAGAACGCGGCGTCGTCTTCATCACGCCGTGCCTCGCCGGCCGGAGCACCGTTCCGGCGGGCATAAATCATGATTCCATCCGGCTGAAGGGACCAAAGGCCGGCGGGCATAAATCATTGCCGAGAGTAAAAGAGGATTGGGAGGCCGACGGCTTCAGAGCAGTACCGTAGCCCCGGTGGCGAGAACGACCTGGGCAAACACCAACATCGAGACATCAGTTGAAAGCTTGTCTGTGCAAGTTGCTCTCCTAATTACAGCCGGCAGACTGTGAAACTTAAACGCATCGTATAGTACTGAGGTGCTAAGCACCGGAATTAATGTGGCTCGCTCTCAACCTACTCTTCCATTTCCACGCACGTGCTTTTCGTGCTATAAGCTTCCTGACGCTTCCAAATGACGAGGAGGAAGGAAGCAGTGGAATTCCAGGACCTGTTGTTGATTGGTAGGATGTGTTCCTTCTCATGATGATGTGACCTTGCCGTTTCGAAACACCCATACTATACGTAGAGAGGAAGCGAATTATACGTGAAACTCTGATTTCTTCTCCGTCTACGAATGGGCAAAAAAAAAAAAATCTCGCTATACTATCTTCGCAGCCGTCACAGTCACCATGTGTCGCTTAAACTGTAGAAGGGAAATACTTTTTTTTTTAGATAATGGAACAACGGTTCCAGCCTCTGCACCATCGTGATGGTGTACACAGCTGTTCATTACAATAAAAGGAGCTCTTAGGCTCATGACAAACTCCATAACGGTTCAAGAAATACAAGACAGGCCTCAAAATAGCACTAGTCGACTAATAAGCCATAATCCTATTTGAGAACTTTCACCCAAATTTAGCAAATACTTGCATGACGACCGACTCCAAAAGGCGACATGCCTTCTTCAAATTTGCTCTTGCATCTTCAGCTTTAGATAGCAGCGACCACGTGCGAGTCCAGTATGTGGCTCTGAAAATTACCTGCATAAAGGTGTTAGACTTAGAACGATTGAATACCATATCATTTCTATTCAACCAAATTGCCCAACAAATAGCTGCCAAATCGACGCACGCTTGGTCTCTAAGTGCTGGCCGAAGGCCATTAAGCCATGTGCCAAACATGTTTGAAATGCTAGACGGAGGTTGAATGCCAAAGGTGATATGTATTGTATTCCAAATGAAGCGAGCAAAGTGGCACTCAATGAAAAGATGTTCTACAGTCTCTAAAGAGCTACACGAACAGCAACTTAAGCTTCCTTTCCAATTTCGTTTGGCCAAATTGTCTTTAGTAAGAGTAACTCCATTTTTGAGGTACCACAAGAAAATTTTAATTTTTAGTGGTATCTTAAGTTTCCAAATTGGACATGTGCGGGGGACAATACCATCCGTAATGATGGACCTGTACATAGATCGAGTCGAAAAAATACCATTCTTATGTAAGTCCCATATAAAGACGTCTCTAGCACTAGTTAGATTAGTTGTTAAAACTTTCGCTACTAGGCTATACCACGTTGCTAAGTTGTGCCCGGCTAATGCCCTCCGAAAAGAAACATTCAGGGGAGTGGTGGCTAGCACCTCGGCCACCGTCGCGGATTTTCTCCGACTATGTAATATCGATTGGGAAAAGTTATTTTCAGCGGTTCATCTCCTACCCATGTGTCCTCCCAAAACTGGATCTCCTCACCGTTGTGAGCTTTGAAGTGTCCACAACGTAAAAATTGGTCCTTTACCTTCATTAGGCCGGACAAAAAATGTGAATCCCCGGTTGTTTTTGGACTTGAGTTAAGGTTTTATTTGACAAGTATTTCCTCCTTAGGAGGCTTTGCCAAGTTCCCTCCTCATTGATTAGTTTAAACAGCCACTTACTCAAGAGACAATTATTTTGAATTTTTAGATTTTTAATACCTAGGCCTCCACAATCCTTGGGCCGACATAAGATACTCCATTTCGTGAGTCTATATTTTTTCTTATGCTCGTCACATTGCCAATAAAATCTGGATCGGTAGTAGTCTAGTTTTTTAAGCACCCCTTTTGGTACCTCAAAAAGGAGAGCATATACATTGCTAGGCTTGTGAGGACCGAGTTTATTAAAACTAGTCTTCCACCTACCGATAGTAATTTGCCCTTCCAACTACTGAGCTTTTTCTGAAATTTTTCCAGCCAATCACTATTTAATAATTTTCTATGATGCATAGGAATTCCAAGGTACTTAAATGGGGTGGATCCAGTGTTGCACCCAAAGAGGCGAGCATAGTCATGCTCACACTCCTTGGCAGCCCCGTAGCAGTACAACTCACTTTTGTAGAAATTTATTTTAAGTCTCGATAATTGCTCAAAAGTACTTAACACTAGTTTAAGATTTTTGGCATCATTGAGATCATGATCCAAAAAGAGTATTGTGTCATCAGCATATTGGAGGATTGAGAGGCCTCCATCTACTAGATGAGGTACCACTCCTTTGAATTCCCCATTATTCTTGGCTCTATCGATTAGGATGGCCAACATGTCTACTACCAAATTAAAAAGGATTGGAGACAAAGGATCACCTTGTCTAAGTCCTTTCTTAGTCTGAAAATAGTTCCCTAAGTCGTCGTTAACTTTTATGGTCACACTACCACCCTTGACAATTTGGTCAATCCAATTACACCATATAGGTGAAAAGCCTTTCATCCGCAAAGATTGTTGAAGAAAGGACCAATTGACCTTGCCATAGGCTTTTTAAAATCAAGCTTTAGAACGACACCATCCATCTTTTTCCTATGCATCTCATGGATGGTTTCATGTAATATGACTACCCCCTCCATAATGTTCCTTCCCGACATGAAGGCTGTTTGGGATGGTCGAATGACTTTTTCAGCTACTAGAGCTATCCGATTCGCCATAACCTTGGTAAAAATCTTAAAGCTCACATTAAGTAAGCATATAGGTCTGAACTGTTGTATTTGTCGGGCCTCCTTTTGCTTGGGGAGTAGGGTGATGATGCCAAAGTTGAGGCTGTATAGGGGGAGGTGCCCTTTATGGAATTCCTCGAAAAGTGCTAATAAATCCCCTTTAATGATATCCCAAAAGGCTTGGTAAAATTCCGCCGGAAAACCATCCGGTCCTGGTGCTTTATTATGCTCCATTTGGAAAATAGCGTTCTTGACCTCCTCCTCAATAAAGAATGAAGTAAGAATTTCATTTTTCACATCAGTCACTTGTGGGATATCATCTCGAAATGATTCGACCATCGAGAAACTATTATTAATTGATGCTCCAAAGAGGCCCTTATAATACGTTGTGATGAAACGTTTCAAGTTTTCATCCCCCTCTATGATTCCTCCTTCTTGTTCTAGCTGAAAAATCATGGTTTTCCTATGCTTTCTATTAGCCACAAGTTAGAAGTATTTGGTATTACAATCGCCTTGTAACAACTTAGTTGTTTTGGCTCTTTGGTACCATTTTATTTCTTCCTCCCTTAGCAATTGGACCAGGCGTTGTTTAAGGCATTGTTGTAGAAGGGAAATACTAACTATCCATTACCGTTACGTTATAGACCAGGCAAAAGAAGGTGTTCAGCACTCAGCAACAGTGCGAGGTGCTATGGGCGTCACAACTACTGCGCCTTTTAGGCCGTTCGGTAACATGGCTTTGACCTCGTTGACTCGTTAGGCTGCTTTCGGTACATTATCAGTGATAGCAGAGCCGGTTTCATCCGGAGAAGAATGGCGCCGGCGGCGGAGCGAAACAGCAGGTACAGTACACAGAGTAGTCCACCGTACTCAATTCCATGGAAACCGGGGCTACGTGACAACAAAAGGGGATCGGTTTTTCTATTTGCAGACCCCGCCCCAATTTGCAATTGACTGAACTCTTCGATCTGGTCAGACCAATCATAGCTGCCGGAACGCCGACGAGCTAGCCAACCATGGCGCACGATCTCATTTCAACCTGCCCCCGGCGGCGCGATGTCTGGCGCCGTACGTGGTCTCCTGCAACCTCATTGTTAATTTCTTGCGGTTTCACCAGCTGGCATTCAGTACTAAACCCAACTGGATAAAGGAAATGCAGAACGAAAACGATATAAATGATCATATGGGTCGTGTGAGAGTCGTGCTGAATTGACCGGGAGCGCCGAGGTCAAGATGGGTCGGCTAGCACGACCAATCAGTGGAGCGAGGTTGGTTGCGTCGACAACGACTGTTAGATGCGTATAGGACCAACCGCAAGCTAGCTCTACTACGACCTGCAGCCCTACTCATCTGTGGCTGATCCATTTTTATTTTGTCATACAATACAAGCAGATTAATGTAACATCACCTGCATAGCTAGTACTTAGTTTTCTGAGCGGCCAATGATTTCTTCAGATCAACGTCATTGTTGTTCAGAAAGAAAAAAACTTCAGTTGGTAGCACACTGACATTGAGAGAAAGATTATCCAAGAGATCCGTTATTATCTTAACCTTAGATACCAGAATACCTCAATCACGCAAGTGTGTCAGATAAACAATATTGCTTATGCATGCATCCGCACCACGTGTGCCTCTGATTAACTGCTTTTGGCCTCTTTCCACTCCCCGAGTATTATACTGCAGGTGCTGATGCGGCGCAGGCTAAAGATGGATTATTAGATAGTGGTGTTAGGTGCTAATCTCTCCACAGAAAGGTTTGATTAGTTGCTCCGAACAAAGGGAACATCAGCACATGTTACAACTTACATGATCCCCAGACGTTTGTCGAGCCATCATGCTGGGGTACAAACATATATGGTCGGCCTCCATCATACATTTTGTATGTATATTGCGTATCTTATGATTCTGACCATCTCTGCTCTAGGTGTTCTCTTGAAAAGAAGAAGAAAAAAGGACTTCTAGGTGGTTCTTTGCATAATTTATTTGTCATCACAAATCCAAAAGCTACCATAACGACATCAAATGCATGAATATTGAACAAATCCATTTTCTACTCGGCGGCATGCTTACAAGGGAAGGGACAAGTACATTGTACCCCCCAAATACCCGGAAATTTACATGACTGCAAAGGAGACATGAACCACATGCAATCTTGTACTCTTCCCGCTCTTCAACCGCACCATGCCAACATGAGCCACATGCACCCCTTGTTCTTCCTTTCGGCTGCCGGAGCCCACATATACCAATATATATATATGTAGCACAATGGGTGCCCGAAAATGCAGACCACAAAATACTTGTGGTGGTCTCCCTACGGTTGCCACGGGTCCTGGATAATGTTGCCACCAGAACACGTGTAAGGGAGGTATGGTGATTTTCATTTCTTCTTGTAAGAACTTATTTATCTGCTTTTACTCTTAGCCCGTGAATGAATGTGATGGCCAGCAGTGAGAATTTTAGTAAGTAAGAACGGGGATCAAAGGATTACTGGAGTCAAACAGTTGTTGTACACTCATTTTAGTTTAACATTATCAAAATGTGAGTCAGCTAACCATGTTGTTACAACGTTGTGCAATCCTGATTTTTCCTCAACTAATGGCCATTATTTTTCCTCAACTAATGACCATTATTTTTCCTCAACTAATGGCCATTAATTCAAAGATAATTTAGTAATTGCACTAAAAATTAATATTTTTATCATACAAACTTGTGTTAAATACACTAAAACTTGACTACAATAATAATGATGATTAATCAAATTCAAAATAAATAGTTTATAACATATTCATGTAAAAATTGACTAACTTATTAGTTTTGATGAATTTTTGTATTATAATCATAGTATTTTGACAATATTACCCTTACTAATGGCCATTACTTATTAACTTCTAAAATTTAATCTACACCGTCAGATCCAACTAATGACCATTAGTTGAGAGAAAATAATGACCATTATTTTGGACCTGAAAACACCCCGATTCTTTTTCCTTTATATCTAAAACCGCACAATACCTCCTTATATGTTATTTCACTAATTGTTAAACTTTGAAATATATTTTCCCTAAAAATAACTTTCACATATGTTTCTTTTCATCAGTTTAATTTAACATGAACTTTTGCTGCCATACCATTTTCCTTTTGCCTATAGCTGTTTTCTCTTTTCTTCAGTGGTCTTCCTTTTGATTGATTAATGGCACAGCCACTGGAAACCAAACTTTATTTTAGAGGGAAACAGCAAACCGAGATTAAAAGGAAAATACAATAGCAATCAATAGAAGGATGCCAAGTTGCACATTTTTTATTCCAGAAAAAAACTAAAGACCAAACAACTCAGTCTCCTCAGGAGAAGGTCTTGGTGGCAAACTGGCAATTGGCATATTTTCTGGACAGCTCGTGCTCTCATCAGAGGCTGAGCAGAAGTGGCGAAGCCTGTGAAACCAAGCCGAGTAGCTCCTGTAGCTGTGGAGGGTGGTCTGGGTAGAGAGGTAGGAGGGCAGTCTCAGGACATTTCTTTCGTGGATTCCTTGGGTCATTGGGTGGAGCTCAGGTGTCTGGTGCAAGAAAGGTGAGGATTTGGGGCTCCTGGATCAATCATTTCGGTTTCTTTTTCCTTTGGTTTCTTCACTCTTGAGCATTCTACTTCTTCCTTGGCTCTTACACTACTGAGCATTTCTTTTCAAGTTCTGGTTCAGTTCTTGTTCATAGTTTTTAGGATCAGCGGGACTGCGGGAGTAAATGCTAAAATTGCTTTCGTATGTGGTATCAGGCAAAGTTCAGAACTTCTGGAGTTAGTAGTCCCTGTGCCTCAACAAAAGCAAAGGAATCTCGAAAAAAGTTTGGTGAGGCGGATTCTGCAAGAACGAGGCCTCACAATCTGGGGATTTTTTCCCCGGCTCCATCTAGTTTCCACTGGATTCGGCCATGGAGCGGCAGTCCAGCTTTCGGCTGGGCGCGCTGGAGAAGCTGAAGAGCTTCCGGGGGATGGAGAAGCAGAAGAGCTTTCGGATGATGTCCCTGGACCGGCGGAACAGGGACAGCCCTGGCAAGCGCGGCGACACGCCGCTCCACCTCGCGGCGAGGTCCGGGAGCGTCCCGCACGCGCAGAGGATCCTCGCTGAGCTCGACCGGGCGCTGGTTGGGGAGATGGCGGCCAAGCAGAACCAGGACGGCGAGACGCCGCTGTACGTCGCCGCCGAGAAGGGCCACGCTGAGGTGGTGCGCTTGATCCTCATGGTCTCCGACATGCAGACGGCCGGGATCAAGGCCAAAAACAGCTTCGATGCGTTCCACATCGCCGCAAAGCAGGGCCATCTTGGTAAAATGTTTGCTTCTTTTTCCTCATGAGCTACGGATTATTTATCATTTACTTTGTTCTCAAATAGCATTGTTTCCAATAGTCAATGAATCTATGATTAGGGGTTTTATGGAACTAGATTCTGACCAGGCGTTGATGCTGTGAGCTAAGCATATTCCGTTGACCAATTTGTGTACATGTAGTTATTGTCTAGTCTTAGAAAAGTCTGTGTGAACTGATTGACTTTGTAAAGTATATCATCACTTAAGTGCTTAACGGATGGACGACTTGTAAAACAAAGTTTTTTTTTAATTAAGAGCTTGTAGTGCTAAGCTTAGTACAAATTGGCTGAAAAACCTTGTCACTGATTTTTGTTCTCAAACAGAACAAAATATTGTAATGATGGGCTAGTTGATTACTTGATTTAGATAACTCTTTTCTCTGCCATTAAAACCATGCATTTTACCATTGAGTTCTAAGCTAACGGACAGTATTCTGTGGCCGTATCAAGGCTTATTCTTACCTCATTTCTCGATTTTGCAGAAGTTTTGAAGGAGCTGCTGCAGGCTTTTCCTGCTCTTGCTATGACAACAAATTCTGTAAATGCTACAGCTTTGGACACTGCCGCAATTCAGGGCCATGTCAATATTGTCAATCTTCTACTGGAAACGGATGCAAGCCTCACAATAATTGCGAGAAGTAATGGGAAAACGGTTCTGCATTCGGCAGCAAGAATGGGTCATGTGGAAGTTGTAAGATCACTGTTGAGTAAAGATCCTGAGATTGGTTTAAGAAAAGACAAGAAGGGACAAACAGCACTGCATATGGCTTCTAAAGCACAAAATGCTGAAATTGTGGTTGAATTGTTGAAGCCGGATGTCTCTGTTGTCCACAGCGAAGACAACAAGGGGAACAGACCATTACATGTTGCTACTCGGAAGGGAAATATCACTGTAAGTGAACACATCTTGGAATTTTCTCTTATCTTTTTATAACATCATTTGCATCCATACTTCATCCAGAATAACAATTTTGGTAGGATAATTTTGAGCACACATCAGTTTGGTCTCTGTACGCTTTCCTGAAGATGGTTGTGTTGGTACTTCTGGATTTTTTAAAGATACTTTCAGGTGCCAACATGTAGATTTGAATGTAACTAATAAAATGACAAATTTCCTTGTAAGTTAATGAAAGCATTGCTAAATGGGCTGTTAGCAAGTTTATTGTTGGCTCTTACGGTCTTACCTAACAAATTTAAGAACTTTGCTTTCTCCGTCACATTCTTGGCTTTCTGAACTTTGGCTCATCTATGAATGTAATTCCTACAGGTCGTGCAAACTCTCTTATCAGTTGAGGGGATTGACGTCAATGCAGTTAACAAATCGGGAGAGACTGCTTTTGCCATTGCAGAGAAAATGAACAATGAAGAACTTGTTAACATCCTTAAAGAGGCTGGTGGAGTAACTGCAAAGGAACAAGTACATCCTCCGAATTCAGCAAAGCATCTTAAACAAACTGTCAGTGATATTAAACATGATGTCCAGTCCCAGATCAAGCAAACACGACAGACAAAGATGCAGGTCCAGAAAATCAAAAAGAGGCTCGAGAAGCTCCACCTTGGTGGACTAAACAATGCCATCAACTCCAACACTGTGGTTGCAGTGCTTATTGCCACAGTTGCCTTTGCTGCTATATTCACTGTTCCTGGAAATTTTGTGGAGAATATGAGCGAAGCACCACCTGGAATGTCCTTGGGAGAAGCATACGTCGCAAACAACCCGGCCTTCATAGTGTTCTTGGTCTTTGATGCCTTAGCTCTCTTCATCTCACTTGCCGTGGTGGTTGTCCAAACATCATTGATCGTTGTGGAGCAGAAAGCCAAGAAGAGGATGGTTTTTGTAATGAACAAATTGATGTGGCTCGCATGCCTCTTCATCTCAGTGGCCTTCATAGCACTGACATATGTTGTTGTCGACCGCAATGACTGGTGGCTGGCTTGGAGCACCACGGCAATCGGCACGGTGATCATGCTGACCACACTTGGTTCCATGTGCTACTGCGTCATTGCTCATAGACTGGAACGGAAAAACTCGAGGAAGATTAGGAAGGCCTCTTCTAGGCAGTCTCCGTCATGGCGGTCAGTTGACTCAGACGAAGAGCTGCTTAACAGTGAATACAAGAAGATGTATGCACTGTAGGATAACACTCACACCACAATGTATTCTTTGTACATACATTGCTGTTCTGCCTGAGGCGGTGAGGCCGCTCGGGTGGCGCCCATTGGGGATCGAGTTTCAGCTCTTGACACATAAGCTGGAGCTCGGTTTTCTATAATTAGCTGACGGAACTGGTGCCAGAACAAGGAAACTCCTTATTATCATGCTAAGCTTGTTTCTGACTGAAGGTTCTGGGGAAAATAAGTTGACTGCTTCTATCTGGTCCTGGAGAAAGTTAATCTAGAACTGTTTTGATCTTGCACCTGACTAATGATGAGGGCCGTAACTTCGTTTGAAGCCAAAGCTGGACCTTACCATTATCTAAAAAACCTGACTAATGATGAAGATGACATTACAGTTCCAGCAGAGTAGTATGCCTATTGTCAATATCCAATCGGCACACGCTCTGATCCTGAGCAGTGAGCGCACTGTACTAAAAAATCTGATAAAATGGGGGTGGAGAGCTGAACTCCATGCTTGATTTGTGGTGATGTCACCGCTCACCATGAAACTGACTGAAGAAAGATCAATACGCACTGCACGCAGAGATATGATCATTTTGTAACCTTTTGATGATCGCCACCGAAAACTTGTGTTTTGGCGAATCCGCAGCAGTTTGTTCAAGTTCATTTGATGTAATGGAAAGATGATGCTTAACCTTGTTTCTGAGTGCATTCATGTGACATCTTGGAATGCCCGTCTCCGTTGCAGTCTGTCGTGTTTGATATGCTGAATTTGAGATAGTATGCCCTACTGCATTCTTCTGTCCTAGTGTGGCCGCAAATCGGCGAACTCCCAGCCATACTGCGCGCACTGCTGGCTGCACCCGTTCACGAGCGGCCAGGCCTAGTGCACGGCAGGAGACCGATTGGCCGGTGCAAGGACCCTTACAAGGGCGGTGCACGGCTGCTGCCGCTTACTCTAGCCAGCACCGTGCTCGTCAGGCGGGACGGCGGCGGAAACTTTTTTTTTGGGTAGCATGGCAACGAGAGCAGGCTGCCTCTTGGCATGAAACTAGGACATGGTGCGCCGCACTTCCGGAATCTCCCGATGGAGCCACAACAGTAGTAGTAGGACTGTTTTCGCCATGGAAGAAGTTTTTAGAGAATGGATAATGTTTTTCGGCTTTTTTGCATAATTGATGTATACGGCTCGTCGTTTACAATATTGCAAAGTTTGGAGGAATATGAAAAAGGAAGGAAAGTTGATTAAGCGCAAAGCCTAGCATTATGCGGTCACTTATTGTTTGCGAAGAGTTGCATTGCCACGAACCTCCAAAGACCGGCAAGCAGTCAACATGTCTTCCCTGAATTCCTTATTTACAGCTGCTGCCTGAATCTCATCCAATGTGTTTTGTGGAATAAAGCCTACAGAATGGTAGTTTAAGATTTTTTTGTTAAAAACAATATCATTGTGGCCTGCCAAATAAACCAAAATATGGCAGCAACCCTAACAAGGCCATGAAAGAGGTTGTGGTACTACTTCATTTGAAAGGGAAAATACTAGGGCTTGAACAACATAAATCCCTACAACTTTTAATGTATAGCTTTAAAAATCTACTTAAAAAACTACTATCCTGCATACACTCTTTTACACATTTACTAAGAAAAAAACGGAATAATTTATTTGACAAGGTGCCTGGGGTTATAAAAACTCATGTTTACAACAAAAACCGATAAAGGATAAAAATGAATTTATTCGCATCCCTAGTTAAATTTTCTGACAGGGCTAAAATCTACTCCTATCTACCAGAGTAAAAGAACACATCCCTAGTCGATGGCGAGGGTAACTCTGGCAAGCAAGTCCAAGCGAGACACGTGAGCAAAGGAACCAAACGCACCCCTAGTCGCCGCCTCTTCTTCTTCCGCTTCCACTTCCACCCCTTGCCCGCGAGCGAGAGCAAATCAGGCGAAACTCTCGGCTTCTCCTCCCCTCCAACCTCCATGGCGCAAGACGAGACACCGGAGGCCTCATCCGCCTCCGGCTCCGGTTCCACCCCGGCCGCTCGCCTCAACGCCGCCGCGCCGGAGTTCACCCCCGATCCGCCACCGCCGCCGCACAGCATCACGGTAACAACCACCCCAACCGCCGCGGGCCCCAGCATCACTACCACCCCCACCCGCACCACGGCCATCACCACCATCACCATCACCAGCATCATCAGCACTACCAGCCGCGGCATAAACCGAGCGGCGATGACGAGGGGACGCCGCGGCGGCGGCGGAGGAGAAGGGGGAGGGCGCTGCGGGGCACGCGCCGCGCGGGCTGCCGGACGACATCGCTCGCCGCGTCGTCAAGCAGGTAGCCTCGGTTCCTTTTCTCGCGTTCGATTGCTGGCATCAGTTGTGCAACTGTATCTCTGCCGATTGTGAGCAATGATTGGTATGAATCTGGGGTGTCAAGTGATAAAGGTTAAACCTTTGGGGGAAATGGTTGGGCTTTTCATTGAGTAGCGGAGATAGATTCAACTGGGTCTCCTGCTGGTTTTTGAAATACAGTACATGGTAGTCTGGATTATGCGGTGAAACAATGCTGGGCTTTCCAAACCCATCAAAAGGAGCTTTGAACTTATGCGTTCTGCTCTGGCTGCTCTGTAACTCCACTGCAACACATGTTTTGCTTAGATGGCTTTCAGATGTATTCTCTACTGGGATGACTATAGATGTGGCATCCTCTGTTTTGATGCTTGACGTTGCAGTATAGTGTCTTCTCTTCATATTTGCTTAAAAGTAGTTTGGTATTAGAGTTAGTTTGGAATCATACAGGAGGGGAAATAGTAGAATATATATAAGAGTGTCTGCAGTAGGATGCTACATCTTTTACAGTAGCTCATCATTATTGAAAGTAATCCATTGGGTAATGCAGTATGTGATCAAAATTTATGCAAAAGTATTATAGGATGGGAAGAAAACGGATTGACTGAATTAGCATGTGAATAGGTTAGGACTTAATGACAGGAATTTACAACGGTAATGTGCATGCCAATGCCTGGCAAACCCTTAGTTCAATTCACCACTCACCGTTAGGGTAGCAAAAGCAACAAGTTGCACATTGTTGCCCTTAAAAATATTATTTATGATATAACTGGTGCAAACATAATAGGTATAGAAGCTTCATGTTACTGAATACTTTTCTATGACCATATTTTGGAAAACATGAAGATATTTTGAAAAATGTTAGAAACAAAAAAAGTGTTTTCCCTATGTTTATTAACCTTCTCTTTATTTAATCTCCTTTGAAATGATTAAGAAAAAAACCTTGACTTGCGGAGGGTATGACGGCCCCGGGCATTGCGTTAGGAGAAGGATATCACGCAGATCAAGAAAAATCCCCGAACCTCCTTTTCTCCACCCGTACATGGCGGCCTTGTTGCCTATGTGAGCGTGGGCCAGGCCTTAAGCCGTGCTTTGGTGTGGAGTCAGACGAGAGGATTTTTTTTTTAACCCAGGCCACGTAAATTCACTCCCATTGGAATCAAACCCAGGTCACTCGGGTCACTGGGGTGCTACTCGGAAGCCTTTACCATTAGGCTAAGAGCTCTTTGACCCCTGTCAAATGATTAAGAAAAATACTATCTTCACCTTTAGTATTTTACTACCTCCCTTGTTATGCTTAACAGTCTAGTAAGTCATTGAATGCTTGATTTTCATCTGTTACTATTTATCCGTTGTACTAATCATATTTGGAAATATGACAGGTGGAATTTTACTTCAGTGATGTCAATTTGGCTACAACTGAACATCTGATGAAGTTTATCACCAAGGATCCAGAAGGATTTGGTGAGTTTAACCACTTAATTTTGATTAAAGAACCTATTACCAAAATAATCACAATCAATTTTTCTATGATCTTTTTGTAATCGCGATCAGTTGAATGTGTAATTTAGTACATGTAATTATGCTAGGATGTATTTGGTGGTGTAGTGTAGCCCTTCATCCTCTTTTTGTTTTGCGCTATTATCTGTATTTGCATGTGCTACAATATATTTCAAGAAATTTGGGGAACTATCATTGTTTGGTAATCATGTTGTGGTATAAAGTGGGCCAATTTAATATCAATGTTTTGGAGCTGTAGAACCTTTTTGACCGAGGGTTATGTTAGTCTATGTCAAAGAGAAATATAATTTTTTTTTCATTTCTATAAAGTAAAGAATTCTGGATAATTCATCCCCAGGTGCCTGCATACCAGGTTTTTTTTTAAATATTCGCTTTCTGATGAATAGTGATACTAACATTTCATGTTCTGTTTCACAGTGCCAATGTCTGTTGTGGCATCTTTTAGGAAGATCAGAGAGCTAGTTTATGACAAGTCATTGTTGGCTGCTGCATTACGGATGTCATCAGAACTAGTAAACATCTTATTCAAATTCCAATATCATGTGCCCTTTATTCAAATTCGCTTACCTTTTGTTTTTGATACACATTTTTTGTGATAAATCCAGATAACTTAATTTTAAACAATTTTTTTTGCATATATTTTACATATTTTCATACTGTATATACTATACTATCTCATATATTTTTAGTTATAAAGTTAGGAGAGCTTCATCAATGTAGGGATGATCCAGAACATAATTTCTATATAAACTTACGTTATCCAACTTTGCCTGTTGTTCTACCATTCATCCATCCAAACATGAGGATATTTCCATTTTTAATTTACTAAATACGAATATTGTCATTTATAGGTTGTTTCAGATGATGATAAAAAGGTTAGACGTGTACAGCCGTTCACTGAGGCAGATGCTGAAGAAGTTCAGGTGGGCCTCATTTAGTCAATTAAATTATTCACTATTTCAGGCTGCTAAGTTGTCTTTTGTTTCATCAGTCGCGCATCGTTGTTGCTGATAATTTGCCTGATGATCATCGGTACCAGACTCTTATGAAGATTTTTTCAGCTGTTGGCAGGTATGAATGTGTGGTAGTACTAATAATTGCCCAACAGAATATTAAACTCATGGTATTATCTATATTGCAGTGTTAAATCTATTCGTACTTGTTATCCACAAGGGACTGAGGGCACTGGCCCTGCTACTGGCAAGACATCTAAGATTGAGATGCTTTTTGCTAACAAGGTCGGTACTCTGATGTGTCTACCTCTTTTATGAATGCTAAAGGTTGACACTGTAGCTAATTGCATGAAAAAGTGAATATGCTCTCTTTACAATTTCGTTTTGCTTTATGTGCAGCTCCATGCTTTTGTGGAGTACGGGACTGTTGAAGATGCTGAAAAGGCTGTATGTCATCTTTGTTATCCAGTTATGTTGTTCCTTTCTTTTTTCACCACTTATTCTAAAAAGGAACTATCTGCATTGTCTACAGGTTGCTGAGTTCAGTGGTGGGCGAAACTGGAGAGATGGGATTAGAGTTCGCTCACTGCTAGGTTGCCTGGTAACTTAAAGGATCCTGCCAATGCTATTTCTCATTTTCAATATTTTCTTTGAAAGATGGATGTAGTCAACTAGTGCTTAAACAGTCACCCTTTGTGTGCCGTTGTTTTTCCTGATTCATTCCATTTATTATTGACATTAAGAATTTTTTTCTCGAAAATGACATTAAGAAATGGTTAATGAGCGCAAAATCAAGCGAAAGTAGATTGGCGATCACCAGCTGATTGAAAAGATACCTATTCATTCCTTGTCTCATATTTAAGAAAAATAGAATAATTTGGATTTATATTTTCATTCTTGTAGAAACATGGGTTGGGCCAAGGAAGAAAAGGTGGTGATGAGGAGTATGCTGCAGATGAAGATGGTCCTGACACAGCAGGTCATACACAAGACTATGAAACAGATGATGTTGCCCAAAGTTCAGAAGCACAACTTGATCATCAGGTATTTACTGTGGTCACATTTTTGTTGTGATTGCTAGGTGTCAGAAGTTTACATTTTTAAGGATGAAATAATTTTCAATGACGAATTTCATAGGTTGATGATGGTTCCCATGATAAGGGTGGAATGAGGCAAGGTAGAGGGAGAGGACGTGGGGGCAGAGGTCGTGGTCGGGGTCAATATTATGGCCACAACCGAGATGCCAATCATCCAGTGGGCACTCCTCCATCGAGTCATGGTGGCCTTGGTGAGCATCCAACTGTTGTGTCGAAGCCACCTCCAGGCCCTCGCATGCCTGATGGCACAAAAGGATTTACAATGGGCCGAGGGAAGCCACTGAATCCTAGCAATGCTGCTTAGCTGCATTGTTTATGCTGGTGGCAGCCTGGTTCTGCCCAGCTTATGTGCCTCTTGTGAATCAATTACATTGGCCTTTTTTTGCTAAAGTTTCTAAACCCCTTACTGTGGTTGTGGTGCCTTTGTTCATTTTGAAGTAAGATTCTGAAAGGAAAGAGAGAAAGAATAGATATGGTTGGTACTATGGTACATTATGTATACTAACGAGTATTGAACATTTGGGACCTGTCCTGTGACATAGAGTTCGTGAAGCAGAAAAATCATACTTGAAGGTTTCATCATGTTAAAAAGTTCTGTAGAACATGTTGCGATCACTCCCATGTGCAAGACGCCGTTCTCGTGGTGACTCAAATTCTTTGCTGCAAATCAGAAACATTTATCGAGAAATTGGTCTTTTCTGCCGAACCAAAAATGTAGAAGTATGCTAAGTTGTAACAATCAACGATCGACATGAATTTACATGGTATTTGTAGCAAAAAAAAGTTACAAGGGAAAGCACCAGGAAATGATATTTGAGATTAGCAATGATGACATGAAGCCTCATGAAATGGTATTTGAGATTAGCAATAATGACACGATGCGGTCACTTCTTTGCCAGGATTCCAAGTTCCGGTCTCAGATCTTTCTTCCCATATGTTTTTCTTGTTCCATTAGTTGTCCCGAGCAGGTTCCTCCCTCTCGGTGGTAGTACATCCTGCCTGCCCTCTAACTGCTGCTCCTTCGTACTCCTTATTGCAGCTGGCGGACATGACTGCCTTCTCTCATTGCCATTTTGCTTCCTGACAACTGCACCGAATCCAGAATCTTTAGTCCGTGTTTTCTCTGACGATGGAATATGACGCCGAAACATCGATTCAGTTGTGATCAGATTCTTGGGTGCTTTGAAGAGGAAATCATGTTCTGTCACTCCCTTAACCGAACTTGTGCTTCCGGTTTGGCTTGCGTAACACCTCTCCGAGTGTTTCTTCGGTACACCACTGCTTCGAGGAGCTGAAAAGGCTGCCTTCTGCGGCCCATTCATCGCAACCTTGTGACTTGATCTCTTGTCTACCGTGTGGCTTTGGTTCTTCTCTCTGGAGATGGCTGGAGCGGCTTTGACGAAGGTTCTATTTGATGAAGACTTGGCTGTTGCTGAGGCCGGTCGTGCTGATGTTTTGGTTGCATCCAGTCTACATGAGACCTGTTGTAGATAAAGAGATCAAGAGACGCAGAATATTTTCTTGAAAAATGTTGAAACACAGTTTTGAGAATTGGAGGCAAAATAGACACGAGTTTAGCATTCACCCTTGAAGTTGATGGTTTAACTTGCCGATGAGGAATCGGTGGCTCCTTTTGGAATACCATTTGAGAGGAGCCGGCTTCCATCTCAAGAGAAGGGAACAATGGTGTGTCTGGTGTACTTTTTAGCCTGAAATGATGTGCTTTTGAGAAACAATGCATACATTTTTTTGAAAAAAAAATGGCGATGAGGGTTTAGACTCACGTATTATATGTAAAATCTGCCTTACCAGTCATAGTCATGTTTCTCGTCAACTGGTATGAGGAAACCTTTCTTTCCTGACGGAACTTTGCTCACATGACCACCTGAAACAGTCAGGGAAGGAACACAGTCAGGGGTGAGTGATCGAACTAAAAAAATCACTAAGATTGGAAACGGGCATGGGCAAGAATTCTTCGGCGCTACACTGAGTATATGGACATTTTTCATCCTAAATCACACCTAATCAGTTGAACAAATCTAAACAACATGCATAGGAAAAGATTGCCACAACCACATATTTCACCTTGGATAGCATCAAACTCCACAGAGTACATTGGTTCCAGGAGGTTCACATCTTTGTCTTTCTCGCGCTTGTACAGCTCCCTGAAGAACACAATGCTCTCATCTTTTTCTTTCTGAACAACGGCCGGGGCCTTAGCTTTGCCCATTCCAGCAATTCTCCTCAGGCGGTCCATCTTCAAATAAAGAGTCAATGTTTGCTACAACAACTGAGAAGGTAATAGGATTGCAGACTGGCAAAGGTTACACGAATGACACTCAAGAGATTCCAAAATTGACGGCAATTCCAAAGTTTTATGGAATTATGTGCAGACAGAATGACAGAATACATATGTTTAGTTATAATCTGTGAAAGGGATGGATGGATGCAACCAAATGGGGTATGATTGATTAATCTAGCGAGTTTATTAAGCACATTGTATTTTTCTGTCTGTCTTCTAACGGCACAATTGTCTTTAGCTTTGGTCTCTCCAGCATGTTGTTTTGCACCATACTCATACTTTATATCCTTTCATAATACGATCTGCAAGAACCGTGATACAATTTAGAGGCTTTTGAGGAGTGAAAATTACATCAATGAATACCCAAAGATCACTGAAGTTCACCGATTTTCCTTCGTAATAAAACCAATGTAGCAGAGCAGACACCTCGAATGTTATGGGTGGATAGATTTGTTTCATTTGGTTCCCTTTATATGATCATCGGTGGTATCATTTTTTGTAAGTTTGATATTATCATGTGGTTCAAGAAAACAGGAAGCAACAACAGCATCTAATTTGGGTTGGAGGGAGCATTTACATAACAAGGTAAAACTAATGTTGCAGATGATGATACTCATATTCAGAAATAGCTCGTATCACAGCAGTTAGCTTATAAGCTAATGCATTCACTGAATGATCCGAATGGGCTTTTCATCATCGCTTCAAGATGTGTACGGGCATGCTACAGCAATTTATACTTCATCATCTTGACACACTGAGAAGAGCCATCATATTGTTCTGTGCTTTCTTCAGATCAGCACCTTCTTCTCCCAGCTATACTAATATCGTAGATGCCTCAGCCTGTGCTTCTTCCTTTGGGATATGGTATATGTTCAACATTCAGATAGGCGCAAAAGTAAATAAATAAAACAGTGCTGGACTTAACAGAAAGAGATAATGGAAGAGAGGTGATGCAGGACCATATACACACCTGAACTGGTCAACTGATAGTCAACATGAGGGTAGGAACTTCTTCACAACCTTCTTCATTTTAGACTCTGCTGAATGGATATCTTTATCTGTAATACAAGAGATTAAGTCAATATACTCCCCACCATGCTTGCAACGTCTTTGCAGGTCAGGACAGGCCTTTATCTCTAGAAATTTGAGAGCTGGGAGGCTCTGGAGGAACTAATTTTGTCAAGAAAATGCTAAAATTAGTTCCTCAAGAAATTAGTTCTTCATTGTTTGCAATAATTTAATGGACAGTCTACTGCAGATTTAACATTATTTTATTAAAAGCTGGTTTGTAAGGTAGAAATAAGTGCAGCGCTTGAATGAGCACACCTCAGTTCAAAGTCGGGAAGCAGGGGACAAGTCTCTTTACAAATTCTTTGGTTGATTCATCTTGTAGCACGTCCCTATTCACATATGGAATGTTAGCGACAAATGCCCAATACTCCCCTCCTCTTCTACACCGTAATTCCAACTCTGGGCTGCCCAATATCATTAGTTTCCTGAGGGTCGGGAGAAGCTGCAGAAGACCATCTGGTAGTGTCTTTATTCCTGGACACTCTCTGATCCACAGTTCCTGGAGGGCAATTAGGCCATCCATACCATCAGGCAACATATTCAAACCCCCACAACCAAGCAGTATGAGTGTTGTCATCCTACCAAGATTTCCTAGATTTGAAGGCAGCAATACTAAACATGCACAGTGCTGAATAGTCAAACTCTCAAGCGATGTCGCCAACTTTGGAACATCAGATAAGCTGCCACAGAATTCTATACCTAACGCTACCAACCGGGGAGGTAATAGTGATTCCTCAGATGATGAGCCAATCAGGTTCCTGCAATAACCAACTTTTAGACGTTGCAGGCAATTCAAGACAGAAAGCTCCTTCACAGGCCAATGGACAAGATCGTCACATCCACTTATCACCAATTCTTCCAAAAAGGTAAAGTGCTCCCAAAAAACTTGCCCTTTGGATAAATAGGGCGAGAAAAAGCAGTTACAATATAATATCCACATTCTCCGAATTGATTCCAAAGGGACTATACTTTGCTGCTCCACTGGCATAATGATGTTATCCTTAGTGTCACAAGGAAAGGCCAAGAGCTTATCCTTAGTGTCACAAGGAAAGGCCATTGAGCTTATCCTTAGTGTCACAAGGAAAGGCCAAGAGCTTAATGGTATTACCTGATGGACATCTGTAGATTCATAACTGCTTGCATAATAATTCAGGTGCGACAGCGCTTTCAGATGGCTGAGAGAGCTTATTCCAACTTTGCAATGATTACGTATATCCAGCTTTTGTAGACAGGGGGCTTCTGGAATATCAACTAGCTTTGGGCAATTGTTAATCCATAGCTCTTTGAGCTCAGGGAAAACCATTTGAAAATGTTCTCTTGTTTCATTTTCCATCCAGTTCTCCAAGTTTGGTAAGCTATGCAAGGAAATACTCTTCAGCTTTGGAAAAATCTTCAGGGAACCATTGGCCTCCTGAAAAGTCATGTCAATGCCACTAGACAATGCTACCAAATTATCCAAATGGGATAAATACAAGGATCCAAGAGAGGGTGATTGCCACAGTGGTGGTAGATCCTTACACTTCCAACAACCAGAAAGTTTGAGTTCATTTAAACATTGAAAAATCCGAGGTTCTTTCATCCAGGAGGAGATTTCAATACGGCCATGGCCACATACTTGCAACACTTTGAGGCTATTGGGTGGTAAAGGGAACTCTAAGACCTCTTTATCATTCCCAACCTCATGCTGATGGCTGCAATGACATCCGTCGCGGGCTGAATGCCAGTGCAATAGCAGTTCATTTAGATTTCGTTTTAGATGGAGGTTTGCTTCTTTAATATTTGACCCATTCTTTATGGCTTTCAAATTCCACAGTTCTAACCGACCACTAAGAAGCTGCAAGTCTCTAAGCTCTTCAATCCCACGGCTATCTTTGGTACCCACGACAAATGTGGTCAGTGTACGGAGGCTCTTTAGTAGACCAATACCAGGTGGCATACGTTTCAAGCAGCAGCACCCAATGAGATAAAGATGTCTGAGCTTGCTCATAAATTTGATACCCTCAGGTAAATGCTCAAGATTTTCACATCCATTAAGTCTCAGAGTGTGCAAGCTATATAACATACATACTGAATCAGGCAATATTACAAGCTTCCAAGAGTTAGAAAGGTCAAGATATCGTAAATGCCTCGAATTTCCCAAATCTTTATGAAAAACATGTAGGCTAGCACACTGTAATGCTCGCAGAGACATGAGGTTAAAAATATTGATATTTCTATCTTGAGACCAATATGGTGATAATAAAGTGTGAAGGGGTACGGCTACCACATCATCAAATGATTCATTATTCTCCTGCAACTTAACACTTGACATCATATGACGGACATCTCTAAGTGTTGCATTTTGTTGGTTCAAATTCAACGTGTCCACACATTCGTCTGCCACAGATTTTGCCAGATCATGCATTAAATCATGCATTGAGCAAGTAATTGACATGTAAGTACCTCTCCTGCATACAATTGTATCTAACTTTATATCTTGAAAGAAAGATCTCCGTAGCAGTTCATTGAAAACAAATTCTCCTCTCTCTTCCACATCCATTATCCCATCTCCTTGGATAAAATTATTTGCTATCCACAATTGGATCAACATGTCCCTCTCCATCCTATAATCCTGAGGGTAGATCGCACAGAAGGCAAAACATTGCCTCATTTCTATTGATAAGTGAATATAGCTCAACCTTAGTATTGATAGAATTTCATTTGAGGTCCCAATGTCGCCCCAACTGTTGCATCCTGCAATAGCTTCCCACTCTTGGACTTGCTGCTTGTAACACATTAGGCCTCCAATTGTCTTCAAAGCAAGAGGCAGACCTTTGCATTTCTTGACAATACACTTCCCAATTTCCACCAACTTTGGCTGTACGTCTTCTTCCCTACAGAATGCTTTCTTCCGAAATAATTCCCATGAATCGTCTTGATTTAGATATGAAACCATGTGAGAAGGGAGTGTTCCCATTATGGATGCTACCTGTTCGCTACGGGTTGTGACAATTACAACACTTCCTGGAGCACCAGCAGAACATAGTAAGGGCCACAGATCTTCCCACTTTTTCTCTTCCTCATTCCAAACGTCATCAAGAAGAAGTAGATACCTTTTCCGGCCTACCACTTCTAGTAGACAGCTGTGCAAAAGCTCAATCCTGTCTGGCAGCAAACATGGTTTCTTGGTAACCAGTTCAACTAAGGACCTAACAAGACCACTGACACTAAAATCATCTGACACACACAGCCACATCATTAACTCGAAGTGCTGCTTGACCCTGCAGTCGTTGTACACCATCTTTGCAAGTGTCGTCTTGCCCAAGCCCCCATCCCGACAATGGGAAGCACCTCCACCTTCTGCTTGGATTTCTGCTGAAGCAACACCTTCACCACCTTTTCCATGTCATCATTCCTGCCAACGATCTCCATCAAGTCATCAAGGCTGGAATGCGTCTGTGGATGAACTACAGGTGCCGTTGCTTCCCGCATCACCAGGCCAAAGTTGTTCATCTCCAGGACAAGCTCATTGATTTTCTTGAGGACGTTACTCAGGTTCCTGCTAGCAGTGAGACGGAACATAAGTGGACTTTGGATGGTAAAGTAGCCCAGTACCTTCCGGGCGGTACACACTCCGACCTGTGCCCTGCGACGCAGGGCCTCATACTGGAAGTCGTCGAGGACGTCGTCAGCCTGGTAAGCTACAGCCTTGAGGTCCTTCATCCACCTCCTGACGGCCGGGTTGGTCTCGCCCTTCACCTCGGCATCGGCCAGCATGCACTGCACGGACAGCAACTGGCGCTCCAGCTTGCGCCTGCTGTCATCGATGCCCCACATGTGAGTGATGCCCTGGACGAGCGCATCGCCGGCCTTGCTAGCCACCCCCGGATCATGGGCACAAGCAGCAACGACTCAGCCATCTTAAATTGCTTGCAGTCCTTCTTGAACCAACTCCTACACGGAACCTATGAAGCTTAGCAATAAAAGAGAAAAGCAACAGCAGCAGGAAAGAACGGGAGCACTTACAAGGAGAAAGAAAAGGTGGATGATATTGTTGGCCATCAACTTGAACCCCATCAGTTCAATCTCCGGAGTCCGGACAACGGCACGGATGACAGTGACAAGGAAGACAAGGACCGTGCGCCCACTAGTTGACTGACTTGTCGCGATCCAGACAGTCACTAGAGGTGGAACGACGACATATGTATGCACACCCTCGGCAGTCGGTATCCTGAAGTCCTGTGAGACGGATACAATAAGAATTAATTTCTCGGTCGCCAGGGCAGCAGATAAACTCAAGACCAAACTAAAGCACCCCACTGCAGGTAATGGCAGGGCACTCGCGCTCATGATGTGCGCAAGCCGACCGGTCCGGCATTTCCGCAAGCACCCTGCGTGCGAAGCTAGTAGACCGTAAGTGGAAGTAGAAGAGAGACAGCAACCTGATTACTGCAGAAGGTGCAGTCACCTTGCACGGTGCGCGCTGCGATCAAGGGGGAACCAGCAGCACGGTGGGGTGCACAGGCCAATGGAGCCGCGCGCCGCGTGCTGCGACACGCAGGTGCTTGGCAGAGCATTCGGCGCTCGCGGCAGGCGAGACTATGAGGGACGCTCGCATTGCGTGGAGTAGGCCAGCTAGGCTATTCAACGGCATCGCCGGTCGCCGCGGGAGTGGCGGACGGATAAGCGCGCGGACACGGCGGAGATGGAAAAAAAATGTTTAGATCCCACGCCGTCAGAGAGTTCGCCCGCACAACCACGGAGGACGAGAGCGCGCATCAATTGGAGAATGAGGAACGAATCTCGTCCACCCGTTGGAGATTGTATGGCTGAAAATGGTCTGCTGAACCAAACGTTCTTCTTTCTTTCTTTTGGACGCAAATTGCAGGAATGCCTTTTCTCACTATCCAATGTACGCAGTACCGATAAAAAAAGTGTACGCAGTACATAGCCACATAATTTTTTTCAAAAAAAGTATAATCCTGCCAGCTGCTACTCTTTACATTTATATCATACGTTATAACCATGCGCACTAGTACATACATGCTATGAGCGTTGCTCAAACATATCTTGCTGTGGAGGATGGGATAATCCTGCCGGTTTATACGATGCTCTTCGTGGACGATGGCATCTTGGTGACTTCATGGACACGCGGTTGTTGGAGGAGCACGGGAGGTGCCTGTCAGCGTGAAAACTCCTCAGGCACGCACGCGCCTCTCCGCTCCTGTGAACTGCTCGCTCGGTTTTGGATGACGACGAGTCGAGCAATCGGGAGCTGGCGGACGAGCTGGAGGCCTCACAGCCATAGCCCATCGGGACCGGGGAAGATGATCCCGCCACGACATGTGCCCGAAACAATACAATGAGGAACGGTACTAGCCGCCCTTCCCCTATTACCCTTAGGCATCGTCAGCTTCGCATGAAGGCGGTGTTGAAGACTGTTGTTTCAATGTCTACACATCACGGAAAAATAAGAGATGCATTCAGTTCAGAGTTGAAAAAGATTAGTTGAGTTCATCCTATATATGTCTATGTGTACATCAAGCATTCAAGCGTCAAAGAATATATATATATATATATATATATATATATATAGAGGGTAATTACATTCTACTTCCGGGTGTAGTTACTCCTACGTTTAAAAAACCACCTTGGGTATGTGTACATACCGATTTATCATTTTGAGTATGTACACATACCTAAAACAAGAATTTTCAAAATAATAACCATATATATATATATATATAAATATTATCGAATCTGGATTACTCACAAGACACGAGACAATGGGAAAGAGCTGATGAGGACGGGATGCAGGAACATAAGCGTCTCGGTTGACTCAGCAGGACGGAAGGAGCTTCTTCACAAACTTCTTTATGTCGTACCTTGTTTCAGGAAATGGAATTTCTTTTTCTTTAATACAAGAGACTAAATTGAAATACTTTCCACCTTCTCTGCAGCGTCTCTGCAATTCAGGGCAGCCAAGTATCCATAGGCTTTTGAGGGTTGAGAGCCTGTGGAGGAGGCCCTGCGGAAATTCCTCTATGTGCGGACACCCATAGATCCTCAAATGCTCGAGGCAAGTGAGTCCATCCATGCCATCGGGCAGCGCCACCAAACTTTTGCAACTGTAAATTCTTATTTTCTCAAGCGATGCAGGCAACCGCGGAATCTCCAGCAAGCAGTCGCAGTCATGTATAAGTAAACCTTGCAGTTGAGGTAGCCGAATGGTTTCCTCCAAAGATAATCCCTTCCCCACCAGCTTGTTACAATTAATAATTTCAAGATTTCGAAGGCCAGGCAAGCACCGGAGCTGCTCTAGAGGCCAACTGACAAAGCTGTCGCAGGACTTGATCTCTAATTTTTCCACCAAGGTGAAGCAATCTCGAAACACAGGCTGCAGTTTGGACGAACTAAATATTGTTGAGAAGAAATCATCACTGGATACCTTCAAACTTCGGAGATTTTCGAGATGTCTTTGGCTTTGCTGTTCCTCATCAAGAGGAATTAACAATTCCGCCCGCATTCCGACTCCCAAGTGAACAAGAGATGGCCAAGAGCCCAAGGGAATGCTCATAGGATTGCCTGTAGACCCTCCGTCAAAATCCAGATGTGTGAGAACTGGGCTGCAGAGGAAGATTTGAAAGCTTTGGACAACCGTTAATGGTTAGCTTTTGGAGCTTAGGGAACATCACCTGGCTAATAGGTTCGCCTGCGCTGTTTTCTGCCCACCTCTCTAAATCAGGCAAATCACGTAGCACCGTCTCTCTTAACATTGGGAATATTTGTAGAGAGAAATTGTATCCTGTGGCTTCCACTTCGACGTTCTTGCATAATGTGGTCACATTACCTATTTCTATTAAAGTCAAATCCTCAAGAGAGGGTGACAGCCATATTATTGGGAGCTCCTTACATTTTGAGCAGTGAGAAAAACGGAGTCTCTTGATGCACTGAAATCTGCAGGGGTCGCTCATCCATCGTGGAATTGTTAGGCCATTATACCCACT
>JAUNZO010003847.1:0-77131 GCA_031894775.1 Chloris gayana | reverse complement strand
ACTAAGCCGGAGAAGAAGGAGGCGGTGTTCCGGCCGCGGAGGTGCCGGTTCCACTCGCCCCACCAACGGTCAAAGAGGCGAGTACTCCGGGCGCCGGGAAAATCCGGCTAAGTCGCCGGTGACGACATCGGCGGTGCGGCCGACGAGCCAATTCCACCGAATGGCGTTGTCGACGGTAGCTCGCGCCTTTATTTGCCCCACATAGAAGAGGTCGGGGGCAACCGGCCGAAGCCGAGTTGGCGGGCCGCCACCGACGGGTGGTAGAACTCATAGGAGCAGAAAGCCTTGCTCCCAAGCAATGAGTCCCGTCGGCAGCAGACAGGGCGGAGGCAGGTGGTGAAGATCTTGACCGCCTCCCGTCGGCCGTTGGGAAGGTGGGGTCGATCGGAAAGGAGTGTCATACCCCTTCTCGAAGAAATCGATGTACGGGTACCAATCCGTACTTTCGTTGTTGAGGCCCTTGTAGAGGGCGGCGAACCAATATGCCAAGTTGTCATCCGACATGGCCGCCCCGGTGCCATGGATAACGCTTCCCCGAAAGAGATACATCGGCCGGATCGGGCGTGGCCGATTCGGCATGGTTGCCGGGGAAGGTGAGGACACCGAGGTCCAGTATCGATGGCCTTGGTGGTATGAAGGGACAACCACATTTGGATGAACCACCAAGGGCCTCCCGTGTTCTTGACTCGATCGGCCGGAGCGCAACTCCACCGAAACCCGGTGAAGAAGGAGGTAGGCCGATCCCGTAAGATACTTGCCCATGGGGAGGGCATAGCCGTCGGCCAGCCTATCAGCCTATCGGCAGAAAATTGTTTGTGGGGCTCACGCCGACCCCACAAAAGAAGAAGTGGTCAAGCCACATGTTGAGGAAGGCAACGTGCTCGCGGCGATCGACCGTGCCGTGCCCCTTGTTGTAGGTCTCGGATGTAGTTCTTCCAACCCCCGGTGTCCTTAGGGTTGATCCGATGGGAGGACTTAATGCGGATGGCATCCGGGGTGGCCTCCGCCGTGATATTCAAATCGGCCAACATGACCGTGTCCGTGAGGGTCATGGTAGCCGGCCGTGGCCGAACATGAAGCAGCTCAAGGCATCCGACCGCAGATAAGAAGCTGCCACCAACAACGGTTCGTTCTTGTGGTGATCGGCCAAAGAGAGTTTGATGGCGTGGGCGATGCCGATATTGGCCCAACCTTGCCGATGGACGGCCGATACTCGGTTATACCAATCGCGCCATCCCGCAACGGGAGTCGGCCATGACCGAAAGCCGTTGGCCCACTCGGCCGGTAGAGGAGATCGTTGCCGAAACGGGACCCGGTTCGTTTCGGCACGAATGAGATCTCGTGGGGTCGGGATCACCCATAGGACCCAAGAAGAAATGAGTTGGGATATTGGATGGAATAACAACTTGGTTCCGGATCTCCTAAAAACGAGGAATAGGGCTAAAATGAGAAGCGAAACAGAAATAAATTGTGAAAATGAACAAGAACAAGAACACGAAGAAAATTGCAAAGGTAGAAAAGAGGGATGCTCGGATGTACATTACCTCCGAACGGCGTTGGTGGTGGCGACGACGCTGCCGTGCAGCAGCAGCCAGCAGCAGACAGCAACAAGCAGGATTCATGGTCGCCGGAGGAGAAAAACGGCGGCGGCGCGGTGAGAAGTTGAAAAGGCTCGAGAAGGCAAAGGTCGCTAGAACAGATGAAGACGAAAGCCAAGGAGAAGAAACAGATGAGAAATGACCGGGGTGGTGTTGGCATCTCTTAAGGTCACGCGGAAAGAAACACGTGACCGCGGGAGAGCCAAGGGTTTAAGTCACTTGCACTATTTAACCAAATAATCCACATCCAAGACAAGTACTAGATATGTATTATAAGGTGGGTCATGAATATCCGCAAGCGGACGGATAACCCGTTGTAGCATTTCACCCGAGAGTATTCAAGGGTATCGTATTTATATTTTCCCAAAGGAAGACATGGTTGATAAGAGTACTTATGCTCATGGTGTTACAAAAGAGTGATGAAGTAATCACATTCCAATGCAGGGGTTAGGAGCAATAAATTGAGGATAGTGTGACACACACCAAGGCAATGCATTCTCTAATAAAAGGGATAGAGGCAATCCTAGATAAAGCTAAACTAGACTAGCAGACCACTACTCCTAATGATACAACATTCATATGAGTGCGCAGCTTCTACCTAACATCCAAGATCATGCAAGCGCAAGCAAGCGTCTAATGCCTAGGCATCATCGGGAGATCCGTCTTACGCGAGGTCCGCCTCGCGACTCCGGCCTTTTAGACTCCTATGCCATGCCCGAACGTGGAGGATTACTTTGGATGACAAGGCTGTCACTTCTTGTCACCTACCTCTACAAACCGTGGGACACGAAGCACATTCAAAGGTGGGTAGATAACCCCAAGCACCATGCCGGCGTCACTAACCACAACTCTAGATCCCTCGAGGCACCCCAACCCTACGGGTCGACATGGTGGTAAATCTAGAGCACCCTTGCGGGACGATGAACCCGAAGCCTATTCATAAGAACACTAGTCTAACTAGCATAAGCCGACGAAAGGATCAAAGCTAGCACTAAGTCATGTAAAGCGTTCGTCGCTCAAGAATGAGCGACGAACGGCAATCAACCAAGTAAGATCAAGAGTAATCGATGATCAAGTATGAACGAACGAAGAACATTCGATATGTGTTCATCTTCTATTAATGAAGAACGAAGAACGAACGATGAACTCATATGAACGAACGATGAACGATCAAGCAAGATCATGACTACTCCGTCAAGCTCATGACAAGGATATAAACGAAAGTATTCCATATATAAAAGATCAAGTCTTACAAAGAGAGGATACAAGAGCTATACCCAATTCTCCACAAGACCTTGGGAGCAATGAGGCAGCCCACTACTAAGCCTAGCACTACCTAGAAAGCCTCTAAACTTCTAGTGTGAGGAGAGAATGATCCTTGTGTTGTTGTGTGTGTGTTAAGGAGGGGGGTACCCCTCCTTATATAGGCTTGAAAGGTCGGCTCCCGGAGGCGGTTTCGTAGGTCGGTGGCATTTAATGCGCGTGGAACCGACCTCCGCAGGCGGTGGGCAAACCGCCGCAGAAAAGTGGGCTGTGGGGCCACCGCACCGGTTCGGCCGAACCACCCCGGTGGGTTCGGCCGAACCGGTCCCGCCCCTCCCGGGCCGGGCTTTGGCAGCTTGGCTCCCCCACCGGATGTTGGTCTTTGATCCAGTTGCTTGTGGCCTTCTTTGTGTTGGATTTCGTGGTCATTGGCCTTTTATCTTGGAGTTGATTCCCGCGGCGAAATGGAAGTTTTGTAAAAGTGTTGATTTGTCGCCTCGGGCCCGGAATTCATCATTATCCACCCGCACACTAAAAATCTAGAGGTACAAGTGGAACTAGGTTATTTCTAAGTAAAATGCGTGTAAGACATGCCTAGTCCTTCTCATTTATTTGACTAATTGACTGGTCGAAATTGGTCCGTAACGACCGTCAACAAGTCCCCCTAAGCTTACTCCCTTGCTCGTCCCGAGCAAGTAGTGGAACTTTAGGTTGTTGATCAGGAGTTGCTACAATGCCTACTTCTTAAAGGTACCAAGTGTATAACAAAGATACTCATCCTTGAGTTGAATAAGTTGGCAATGGTAACTCACCCTTCCCCTTAGTCCTCATGGGGCTTTGTGCTTTTCACTTTACCTTGGGCGGTTGAGAGAGAGAACGGTGTGTAGAGCATTTATTTTCTCTTCCCTTGTCTTGCTTTTTATTCTCCGAAGTTTTCAAAAGGATTTTTTTTCAAGTAAAACCACGTTCCACAAGTGATACTCTCGAATCGCTCTAGTGGTGTTTGTATTCCTCACCAAGGCATGTGTATTGCCTCATCCTACATCTAATAGGCTTTTGTGGAGCTCAAGGTAGGATATGAAATGAGGCATACTTGCATTCATATTTTGCAAAACCAAAAGAGTGGATCCATGGAGATAGCAAGTCATACAATCGTAGATCAAGATGTGCAAGTGTGAAAATGATGGTGGTGGTGTATGTGACTACTCCTCTTTTTGTTTCACCTCTTTTTATTTTGGATTTTGGGCATGGCTATCTTTTCTTCTTTCTTTTTCCATGCTCGAAATGAGAGCAGCTTTTTTTTTTTTTCTTTTTCTCATGCTCATCTTTTGTGAGCCTTATTTTCTTTTTTCTTTTGCATAGCCATGCCTTCTTTTGATATTTTAAGAGAGGTGATAAAATGTGAGGAGTGTCTTTATTTTGGTGGATGGCATGACATGTTGCTAACTTCCGGTGTAGAAGTGTAGCATATGAGGTGGAATGTGTACGTGATCTTGATCATGAGAGTATGAAAAGCATCTCACTAGGGTCACACAATTTTGATAAAGCTCAATGAAGTAACAAGTAGCAAATGAGTAAGGTTTTCAAAGGAAATTTGCATATGGCTTTGGTAGGAATTTATCATCACTTGGGAACTTATAGATTTTGCAATTTTTGGGAACAAAATTCCGGAGATTTCAAGTTCAACTTAGGACAAGATCATAGCAGCTCTTTTTACCATATCATCATCTCACAACAACTTAGGTGCAGCTCAAGCATGTGCAGCCCACAAGTTTCAGGTTCTAAGCAAGTTTTGCTAGCCAACAAACTCAAAACTAGGAGAGTTCTAAATTATAAACTAGGCACATGAGAGAAATAAAACAGAGCAACTATTCATCATCTCAACATAGAAAGACTAGCAACATACTTGCAGCGCATAAAAGGAAACTAAGCTACTTCTTTTGTTCTTTTTAGTTTTATCATTTTTATTTTGTTTTTCATATGAGAGGCAAGAACAAGCAAAAACAGGAGACAATAAAGGATACAAGTTGCGATACATGATACCTTAGCGGGGGTGCTGCCCCCCCCCCAAGCTTGTTCTTGCTCATGGGTTTGGTGGAATGAACCCCATGTGACGGAAGTAAGCCAAAAGATCGGCTCGTTGTTGCTCCGTCATGTTGGTGAGGGCGGTGAGCTGGGTGTCGGTGCGCTCTTGCCATTGACGAGTTTGCAAGACGTGTTGGTTGAGCGCATACTCGGTGTCTTCCGCCGTGGTTTGGAGTCTTCCCATTTGTGAGGAGAGGTTGTTCATCTCCTGCTCAAAGTTGTAGCCTTGGGCTGATCCGGAGTCGGTGGAGTGTTCCTCCCATTGTTGTTGTGGAGAAAACAGCCCCGGCCATATCCCGGAGTTTGCCACGCCGATCCCCCGGCCATGTGAGGTGGCGGGGCTGGGTACCCACCGGGAGAAAGCCCGGGGTGGCTGTACCTCGGCCCGCCATGAGCCGTGGGCTGCGGTGTGGGCATCTCGGAGGTAGATGGCTGTTCCGATCTGTGCGCCCCTGCGAGAAGATACACTCCTGCGAGACCGCTCCGCTTCTTGGAGCTCAATGGTTAGATTTTTGAGAGTATACAAACGAAGGTCCGGGTTAGGTAACCGAAACTCGTTTGTATATCCCACAAAATAATATATGAGGGAATCGTTCGGACCATTCTTAAGAGAGTGACCATGAATAAGATAATCTTTATTTATAAGAGAGCGAGGTGTAGCAAGATATTCAACATTAGCATCATGTAAAGCTCCCACCCGCATGGCAATTCGTGTCACTAAAGAGGTACATTCAATTGGTCCTATCGTCCCAAGATTTTCTATCCATTGGCGAATCATGGCTTTCACGGGAGCAATCTTAATTTTATCAACCGCAGCAAAAAGAATTTTTAGCTCATCCTCGCAGCACACCCGAATATCACTCCTTGGAAAAAGAGTGATAGCAATCCACATGTGCATAAAACGCAAGGTAGGATGATGGATGTGATTAGCTCTAGGTCGCACGCAACTAGGAAGACCCGTAATCCTCTCCCAAAAAGCATGCTTTGAAAACCGAGGAAGGGCACCATCCAAGTCGGTATTGCAGCGAGTATTAAAGCCAAGAAGAGTGCTAAGTTCTTTCCAAGTCAAACGGTAGGATTCACGGAAAAACCGAAAAGAAATTCCTTCATCTACCGTTCGTAGGGTGCATAAAAACTGAAGTGTAAGCAAGCGGGAACCCGGCTCATCTACACTAGCAAAATCTGTCCACCCTAAGGCTTTAAATACTTGAGCAAATTCAGCATCCATACCTATTTTGTGCAGCAGCTCCGTGTCAAATGCTCGCGTAGGAGCAAAGAGGCGGTGTTGGAGAAGCGTGTAGGTGTGCGTCTCGTACTCGCCCACTAAGTCGAGGTCGGTGTCGGTGAGGAGACGATGCTCGATGTTGCCCTCTTGCCCTTCTTCCTCGACTTGTGGTGGTGAACTTGGCGGTGACTCGACTACGGGGCGTGCGCGGGTGCTTCGACGTGAAGAGCTTGAACTTGAGCGTGAGCTCAAGGACCTCTTGATCGACCCGAACAGCCTTCTTGGCACCGGTCATGGCTGCACACAAAGAGAGCAAGAACACAAGAACAACAACTCCGAACGGGTTATGTGAGGGAAAATCAAATTGGCGACACCGTCGGTTGTTCATGTGAGCAAGAAATCGCAACTCGAGAAAACCAAACAAAAACAAATCAACCCAAAAACTAGAAAGCACACCAAGAACAAAAGATTTCTGCAGAACTTTTAGGCAATGAGCAAGTGAGGGCAATGGAAAACTTGAGAGAAATGAGAATGAAGTGAGTGAGGAGTGGAAATGATAGTGTGAGAGGGGGAGAGAGTTCTCGGCCCGGCCACCTCTACTTATAGCTCACGAAGTAGCCGTTTTTGAACGTTAGAAGGGGCATATGACCGTTGGGAAAAGGACAGACCGAGCAACGGTCATAGTAGCTCGCCGAACCAAGGAGGTGGGTTCGGCCGGCCTGCTGTGGGTCCCTCTTGCTCCCCTTTTGGCCCATAGCCCCCAACGGCCAAATGATCATTGACCATGGTTGCTACGTCCAGATATTCCTCGTAAATATTTGCTCAAGAAGAAATCCAAAGAAAGTTGCCTCAAATTCAACTTTATTCGAAAAATCAAATCTCGAGAAAAAGTGTTGGAGAAAATTCCAACATGCAAAAATTGTTTTTGGGTTTTGTATAAGGATACAAGGGTTGTCCAAAAGTTTCAAACAAAAGTAGGAAAATTTGGACGTAAAAGGATTTTGGTTTTCAAATTTTATATGCATGGCGAGTGAAAAAAAATCAAATATGCTGGCGGAAAATCCAAATAAATGAAATGAAAATTTTCTTGTGATAAAATAGAATATGCAGGGAGGTTTTTTTATTATTATTATTATTATTTTTTTTTTCAAATGCATGTGGTGGAAAACAAAATCAAAAAGAAATCGAAAGATAATGCCGATTTATCCTCGCTCGGCCAGGGCTTCGCCATTTTAAGTCCGGCGAGCGAGGACTTCTCCATTTCTTTTCATCCTTGTGGTGCAGTGCCCTTTCCCCGGAGAGGAGGATGAAGATGGCTGCACCTTCTTCACTTGCCACACTTGGTTGGTCTTTGTTGATGTAGGTGGCTTTGTGTCTTGAAGGACTCGGCTTCTTGGCCCATAATCCCGGCCTTGCCGTTGCAGTGCTTCTTGGGTTGGTACCATGACGGATTCTCAATTTTGTCAAGTTGCTTCCAAAAGGCGATGAGACTATCCGTCTTTCTTGGCGTCACTTCAACTTCACGGATGTTTGAGGGATTTGGCCCATACTTAATCTTGATCATTGAGCATTGTTCTTTTCTTGGTTGAAACTCAAACTTTTCCTCCTTCCCATTGATGTGGAATCGGATTTCTCCATTCCCAACATCAATTTGGGCGTTTGCGGTACCGAGGAAGGGACGTCCCAAAATGAGGGGCGTGTTCTTGTCAATATCCATCTCAAGCACCACAAAGTCCACCGGCATGAAGTTGCCTCGAATTTTTACCGGCACGTCTTCGGCTATTCCCGCGGGTAGCGGACCGAAGAGTCTCGCCAATTGCAACCTCATTGGTGTAGGAGTCAAGGTTGTGTAGCTCAAACGATCAAAGACTTCTTTGGGCATCACGCCGACGCTTGCCCCAAGATCACATAAGGCTTGGTCGAAGTGGTGTGCCCCAATGGAACATGATATTGTGGGGCAGCCAGGGTCCTTCTTCTTTTCTCGAAGCCGATTGAGTATAGCTGCGCTACACTCCTCTCGTGAGCTTGACCATTTCCTCGTTGGGTAATGGTCTCTTGTTGTTGAGGATGTCTTTAAGGTAACGTGCATATGTGGGCACCTGCACCATGTCCAACAATGGCACGTTGACATGAATCCTTCTGGATGGTCTCGACGAATCGAGCAAATTGTTCATCCTCCTTTGGCTTCCTCGTTTCGTGAGGGAATGGCAAGAAGCTTGTGTCTTGAAATTCAATTCCATTCTTCCCGTCACTTGGCTTCGGTTCTTCTTCTTTTTCTTTGGTAGTAGAAGGGCTTTCCTCCTCCGGTTCGTTCCTCGTTCTTCTTTGCTGCATGGTTAGGATATGGCGGATCCCGAGTGGATTTTCCTCCCCTCGTGGTAACCGCATTAACATTTTCCAAAGAAGACTCGGTTGCCCCGGATCTTCCCGAATTAGAACCAGGAATAAGAGCAGCTAGCTGAGCAACTTGGGTTTCAATCATTTTATTAAAGCTCAGCTGATTTTTGAAAGCAGAGGAGAAACCTTCTATTTGTGCAGCTTATGTTTTCTAAGACTTTGTCGTTGGCAGCAAGCTTTTTGTTGATAGATTCGTTGATTTTAGCTTGGCCATAAACCAAATCTTTCAAGGAAGGCTGATTATTGTTAAAGCCGTAAAAATTGTTACCTCCTTGATATGATGGTCGGTTTTGGTTGTACCCTTGTCCTCCGTTTGGACGATACCCGTTGTTGTTGTTCATGTAGAACGCTTCTTCATGGGTATGGGGGCAATCCTTCCCCATGTGGCCGTTGTTCCCGCATTCCTCACACGTCATGTGTGAGTCCAATGCATGAACACCACCATTTGCGTTGTGTTCATCCAAGCGTTTTATGAGGAGGTCAACCTTGGCGGACAAGCATGTCCACCTCCTTGACAGGGTGTACGCCTCTTGAGCGTGTTTGGAGTCGATCATCGCTCCACCCTTGATTGGAGACCATCTTCTCTATGAGTTCTTTTGCTTGGGCAACGGTTTTGGAGAAGAAGGCTCCTCCAAGCAGCGGCATCCATATGTCCACGGGTTGTTGGTGTCAACCCGTTGTAGAAGTGTTGAAGAATGAGCCATTCCTCCATCCCATGGTGAGGACAGGCCGTAATGTATTCTTGAAGCCTTTCCCATGCCTCGGGCATGGATTCATTTGTCGCTTGCTCGGAAACTTGCAATTCTTCCACGAAGGGCATTGGTTTTGCCCATCGGGAAAACTTGGCGAGGAACGCCGTGGAACATTTGTCCCAAGTGTCAATGCTTGCACGATTGGCATAAAACCACCGTTTCGCCTTCCCAAGGAGGGATAGGGGAAACAGCGAAGTCCGATAGCATCTTGGTTGACTCCGGCCGTGGCCGATGTGTTGCATATCTCCAGGAACCGTTGGAGATGAGAGTTGGCGTCCTCGGAGGCCTTTCCACAAAAGGGAATGGCTTGCACCATAGTGATGAGGCTGGACTTGATGTCAAGTCCTGCGGCACCGGCGTCGACGTTGGGCCCTTTCAGCCATGAGTGTTGAGGTTGATGGTGCGGAAGATGCGGGCTCGCTTGTCGTGGGTTCTTGAGGAGAGACAACGACGCGAGGTCGAGTCTTTCTCGCAAGAGACTCGGGATTATCAACGAAGTTTTTCGGCAAGTTGAATCCACGCATGCACTATCCTCGTTTTCACATTGAAGAGAAAACAGATCAAGGTTAGCTCGCAAAGGTAATGATTAAATCATCATCAAGTGTAATCATGAACATTCATTGTATTCTTATTAACCAATGTCTTCCCCAGCAACGGCGCCGTAAATGCTTGTTGGCATCTCTTAAGGTCACGCGGAAACAAACACGTGACCGCGGGAGAGCCAAGGGTTTAAGTCACTTGCACTATTTAACCACATAATCCACATCCAAGACAAGTACTAGATATGTATTATAAGGTGGGTCATGAATATCCGCAAGCGGACGGATAACCCGTTGTAGCATTTCACCCGAGAGTATTCAAGGGTATCGTATTTATATTTTCCCAAAGGAAGACATGGTTGATAAGAGTACTTATGCTCATGGTGTTACAAAAGAGTGATGAAGTAATCACATTCCAATGCAGGGGTTAGGAGCAATAAATTGAGGATAGTGTGACACACACCAAGGCAATGCATTCTCTAATAAAAGGGATAGAGGCAATCCTAGATAAAGCTAAACTAGACTAGCAGACCACTACTCCTAATGATACAACATTCATATGAGTGCGCAGCTTCTACCTAACATCCAAGATCATGCAAGCGCAAGCAAGCGTCTAATGCCTAGGCATCATCGGGAGATCCGTCTTACGCGAGGTCCGCCTCGCGACTCCGGCCTTTTAGACTCCTATGCCATGCCCGAACGTGGAGGATTACTTTGGATGACAAGGCTGTCACTTCTTGTCACCTACCTCTACAAACCGTGGGACACGAAGCACATTCAAAGGTGGGTAGATAACCCCAAGCACCATGCCGGCGTCACTAACCACAACTCTAGATCCCTCGAGGCACCCCAACCCTACGGGTCGACATGGTGGTAAATCTAGAGCACCCTTGCGGGACGATGAACCCGAAGCCTATTCATAAGAACGCTAGTCTAACTAGCATAAGCCGACGAAAGGATCAAAGCTAGCACTAAGTCATGCAAGGCGTTCGTCGCTCAAGAATGAGCGACGAACGGCAATCAACCAAGTAAGATCAAGAGTAATCGATGATCAAGTATGAACGAACGAAGAACATTCGATATGTGTTCATCTTCTATTAATGAAGAACGAAGAACGAACGATGAACTCATATGAACGAACGATGAACGATCAAGCAATATCATGACTACTCTGTCAAGCTCATGACAAGGATATAAACGAAAGTATTCCATATATAAAAGATCAAGTCTTACAAAGAGAGGATACAAGAGCTATACCCAATTCTCCACAAGACCTTGGGAGCAATGAGGCAGCCCACTACTAAGCCTAGCACTACCTAGAAAGCCTCTAAACTTCTAATGTGAGGAGAGAATGATCCTTGTGTTGTTGTGTGTGTATTAAGGAGGGGGGTACCCCTCCTTATATAGGCTTGAAAGGTCGGCTCCCGGAGGCGGTTTCGTAGGTCGGTGGCATTTAATGCGCGTGGAACCGACCTCCGCAGGCGGTGGGCAAACCGCCGGAGAAAAGTGGGCCGGGGGGCCACCGGACCGGTTCGGCCGAACCACCCCGGTGGGTTCGGCCGAACCGGTCCCGGCCCCTCCCGGGCCGGGCTTTGGCAGCTTGGCTCCCCCACCGGATGTTGGTCTTTGTTCCAGCTTGCTTGTGGCCTTCTTTGTGTTGGATTTCGTGGTCATTGGCCTTTTATCTTGGAGTTGATTCCCGCGGCGAAATGGAAGTTTTGTAAAAGTGTTGATTTGTCGCCTCGGGCCTCGGAATTCATCATTATCCACCCGCACACTAAAAATCTAGAGGTACAAGTGGAACTAGGTTATTTCTAAGTAAAATGCGTGTAAGACATGCCTAGTCCTTCTCATTTATTTGACTAATTGACGGTCGAAATTGGTCCGTAACGACCGTCAACAGGTGGCCCGGGTTTTATGGAGAAGTGACGGGCAATAAAACCGGCGCGAAGAAAGAGGATAAATCAGTCCGACGCATGCGTTGCATACCCCGGACCGGGGGACATGTGTTGACGCCGGTTTTTGACCAAGGGACCCATTGTCGGCGACTATAGGTCAAAAGAGGGCCGGTGCGCGAAGGCCGACGGCCGCTTGGGCGAGTAAAGGCGCGTCCCTCCCGGGAATCGTGCGCGGACGCCAACAGAAGAGCATAACATTGATGGGCCCGGCCCACGTCGTAAAATTAGAAATAATAGTTTAATTTTGGGAAAGATCCTAGTCGGTTAGGAAATCGGCCCGAAGAGGGTCCGAGTAGGATTCTTTGCGCCGAGTATAAATACATACTCGGATGTAACATGTAAACTCGATTCACATCCGATACAATTTTCGGCGCATCGCCAAACCCTAATTTTCTGTCAAGTCTTTACTCGTTTTCGCGCGGGATCTTCTGGGCTCCGGTCGACGACAAGTTGGCTTGACAAGGTAATTATGTTGTCTAGTTCTCGGCGCATTGTTCGTAATTAGATGGCTTAATTGCTATTTATCCGGCGACTAGATCTGTTCCCGATCGGCGTAGTGAGTATCGGCCGGATGAGTCAAGTTGACCTCGGTCCGGCTCGTGGTGGAGGTAGTCTGACTTGTCCCGCCTCCCCGTTCCAGCCTTTGCTCCCAACGCCGATTGGCTCGGATCCGGTCGTTCGAGTCACGATAGCTACTATGAGAATTCTTTTACATCTTGGCCGATTCGATCGTGCGATTCGGTTGACGTGTCCCGTGTTTGCCTTTGCGATAGTTGACTTGTCCTAGGCGCATGCAGCCGATTGGCTAGGTGTAGATTTACTTTCATAGTTAAGGTGTTTATGATTGCGCTTATCCCGAATCGGCCGAGCGTGCACGGCCGTTAGACCTGGTCCAGTCGTGTGCCATCGCTTGACTTGTCCTGTTGGAGCGATTGGTCGATTTGGGATGTGCGTGATTGTATTTGTCTTACTCGTTCTTTCGGAGTGTTTAGCCGATTGCTTATCACGTTCATTAGCTGTTTTATGTTTAATTAGTGTCAAATCTGTTAAAGCTGCTTTTGAATCTAAGTTATTAGTATGATTTTATTGATCATCATTATACATTTAGATAGATCTAAATAATTCATCGCTATAATCAATGGCAGAATCGGCCGAATATCCAATCGGCCGATTCACGGATCCGATTGATGTTTAAAACATCTTCCTGTTATCAAATTAGTTACATCTCATTGACAATTGCCTTGTTTACGTTTTATTCGATAATATATCCCTGCAAAGTCTTAATGATTTGATCGCTTATCTACGAAATCGGCTGCTAGCCACCGATTGCATGTTATAGCGTCGGCGATTCCGTATCATTCGTATCACGATTCGTTCGCCTAGCATTTAATACATAAATGGATGGGCCGTGCTGTTCCTCGTATATGGCCGATTTTGTCTATCTTACGCCATAATCGGCCACGGCTGCACATCGGTCTATCCGGGCCGATGATCCGGAATTTTACACTTTTTATTGTCTTTGTTGGTTTGCAGGAAAACCATCCGGCACGCACCGGCGCATACGAACATCGGCGAGCCGAGCGGTCCGTTGGGAGCACAGGACTCGCGTCGGCCGGAGTTTCGGTGAACTCTCCGGACAACGGTGTATTGGCGACTTTTGACGTCAACGGCTTCTCCGTGCGGAAATTGTCCCGGGTGCCGAAGGGGACCGGGAGCTCAATCCTACCCAAGGGGCGGGAGCTACCCGGGAGCACTCCGACGAAAGGGCGCGAGGGCTGCAGGCTCGGCGCGTGCCCACCGCAGGGAATCGTAGACTTTCGGGGTGATGAGGTTGAGGCTCGCGCCTCCATCGATGAGGGTGCGTCCCACCTTCTTGTTGCGGATGGTGGGCGACACGACCAGGGGGATCTTTCCCTTGGTGTTGTCCGGGCCCACCATGTCGCTCTTGTCGAAGGTGATGGGGACGTCCGCCCACTTCGAGCAGGGGAGCCGCGGCCTTGCCTTCGGTGATCGCGAGGACCTCGCGGCGGAAGCGCTTGGCCTCGCCTTTGGACGCGAAGCTCGAGGAGCCCCCGCTGATCACGGCGATAGAGTCGTCCGCGCTCCGGTACGCCTCGACTTCCTCTTTCTCCTCCTCTTTCTCCTTCTCGGCCTTCTCGGCCGCCCGCCGCTCGTCGCGCCGTTTGATGCTCGCCTCGGATGTAGCGGCACTCCGACCGGTCGTGGTCGTTGGTGCGGTGGAAGTAGCACGCGAAGGTCCCCGGGGATTTAGCCGGAGACTTGCCCGCACCCGTGGGAGGCGGGCGTCGCGCCCTCTCGGGGGACGGGCCTCCGGCCGCGGCCACCTCTTCCGCCTTACGCTTTCGCGCGAGGTTCTTCTTCTCGCTTCTTGGAGAGGGTGCCCCCGGACTTGGGAGAGGAGGTACCCGGGTTGGACTTCGCCGGTGGGTCGTGCCACGCTTGGGCTTCTCGGCGACGGCGCATCCGTCGGCCAGCCGGAAGAGGTCCGTGACCGTCTCCGGCCGGTGTACGCCCAGCTCGCCCAGGATATCCTTGTCCCGGACGCCGTGGCGTAGGCGGAGAGCACCCGGGAGGGGTCGATGCGCGGGATGGTGTTGCGGACTTGACCGAAGCGCTGCATGAATGCTCGCAGCGTCTCGCCCGGCTTCGGACGATGCGGTCCAGGTCGATCCGGCTCCCCGGACGCTTTGCCGTTCCTTGGAAGTTGGCCATGAACTCCCGACACAGAGCTCTTCCAGGAGCCGATAGACTCCGGCGCCGGGTTCATGAACCATGACCGAGCCGAGTCCTTGAGAGCCAGTGGAAGTAGTTGGCCATGATGTCCTCCGAGCCCCCGGCGGCTTTGATGGCGGTGGAGTAGATCCGCAAGAACTCGTCGGGGGAGCAGTGCCGTCGTACCTTCTCGGGAGATCCGGCGGAACTTGCCGGGCCACGTGACGTCGCGCGGGCGCTTTGAGAGGGCTGCGCAACCCCGAGGAAAGAGGGGTCGAGCTCCTTTCTCTTGCGCTTGGGTTGGCGCTCGGGGACGTCTCCACTTCCGGGCCGTCGCGGTCGTGGGCGGAGGTGCGCTCACGCTCGCGTCCCCGCTCGCGCGAGCGTTCGATGCCGACGCGTGCATCCTCCCCCTCGCGGCGGCGCTCGCCGAGGTCGTTGCGCAGGTCACGGTGCCCCCGCCCCGTAGGGAGTGGACGGAGAGCGAAGCCGCCGGTGGGCGCGCGTCCTTGGCGCGGTTGGCGCGGCGGTCGTTATCGGCCGGTGGCCGCTGCGGCCGGCGTGACGGTCCCGCCCGGCGCTTGGCTCCGTGCCGTATCCGGGAGCTTACCCACTCCGGTGAGCCACTCCCTCGCTTGCTCTCCCCGCCGGTCCCGCCGGCGGGTTGTTGAGCATGGTCTTCACGGCGGTTAGGGGGTCGTCTCCCTCTTCTTCCGGAAGAGGCGACGCGCAGCTGGCACGCTCGGACGCAGGCGGCGTGGCGGCTTGGGCATGGCGGTCGGCGCCGCGCAGGCCCTCTCGCAGCACGTTCGGCCGCCGAGGCGCCGGGACGATTGTCGTGAGCGCAGCGGCCCGCGTGCCGACGGTCGCGGCGACGGCGCCCGGTCGACGCCTCGGCCGGAGACGCTATCCTCCGTTCGCGGCGTGCTCGAAGATCTCTCGCATGGCGCGGAGCAAGATTTCGCAGCCGCTAAGCGAGATCTAAGATCTCCCCCTTCCTCGGCGCGCCAAATGTCGGTGTGTGAGTACACCTCCAAATGGGGGCCTCGTCAAGGCTCCCTTGGATTAGGCTCGGGAAGAACGGATCTGCTCGCGCGTTAGTGTGGGTGAACTAAATGAGTAAGAACGCCGGGATTTATCCAGTTCGGGCCGCAGAGCGCGTAATACCCTACGTCCCGCTCTTTCGTGTGTTAAAAAGAACCCGCCTTTACATGGGGGGTCCCCTCCTTTTATAGGGCAAGGAGGGAGTACTACGCAAGTACCCGGAGGGGTACCCGGCACCCGTGGGGGTCCGGTCCCTCCGGCATGTTCCGACATGATCCCGACATAAATCCGTTGCGATCTTTGTCCCTTGGTTCGCGTTCCCAATCTCTCCCTTCCTATTGGCCGAGAGCCCTCCCGGTACCGTAGCTGCGTGGCTTCCCAAGACGCGGCGCGCGGGGAAGATGCGCGCACGTCTTGTCGGGCGGCGGCGTCGCCGAGGGCCATCGAGTGCCGCATTAACTCCGGGTAGTTGGGGCGCCGGAGGAAACTACCGCGAAGCTTTGTTTCTCCCTCCGGCGCTCCCACTCCTCCGGCTTCCGCGGGACTCGTGGGCTTCTTGGCTTCGTGGACTCCGTGGCTTCGTGGGCCTCATCTTCGTTTGTGGGCCGAAAGCAGCCCACGCGCGGTTAGGGGGACCCCGATCCCCCTACACCGACAGTCTCCTTCTCGGATCGGCAGCCATATCTTAAGCCGATGGTCCAATCCGGGTGTTCCCTCCATCTTTTCCCAAGGGATTATGATATCTTCAAAAGCCCAATGTCATTTACGATATTTCGTGTTGAGCAAAATACACTCGTAGTGCTTGAGCTTGTTCCATATTGTCAACAATTTGTATATAAAACTATAAAGGATGTGTATATGCACACCCGTGCGCACAAAAATCCGTTCACGTGCAAGTGATCCGATCCGTATAGATATAACATGGTGTTGACATCGTTTTCTTTCATTATTCTTACGGAAAGTGATCCAAATCCATCATGAGTACTCAATAGTGACACGTAGAATATCACATATGTAGATTTGTGTATTCGAATAAAAACTAGACCTAGCTAGATGAGACCACAAAACAAATTTGTCCCACATTATGACCCAACTTTTTCCTCCGGGTGGGAGAAGGGGGCATTTGCCCTCCCTTTCTCATATTTCTATTGTGCAACTTAATTCAAACGAATTCTCTCGTCAATGCCCAGCACTAGCCGCCCATTGTTCTTTCGCCCCTCTCGCCCCGAGCTCTCGAGCGGCTGAGGAGAAGGCGGCGGCATAGCGCAGCAGAGCGGATCGAGAGCGCAGCAGCTTGACAGTCCACCAAGGAGGCATTTGCCCTCTCTTTCTCATATTTCTATTGTGCAACTTAATTCAAAATTTTAAAGCTTTCGAATCAAACATAATCATTGAACATAAAGATTTTGTAGATAATGACCGGTGAGTGAATCAAAGATTGTTTGTACTCTAGTTACGGAGCTTTGGTACAAAACACGATTATTATTTAACTCTGCTCGATCAATCATGACTCAACGAGCCAATGTAAGATCCCATGAACATGTAAGGACATAAGGCTAGAGGTGGGTCCCTAGGCGTTCGAGAAAAAGAGGTGGACCCCTAGAGGCATGTCCAATGAGCAAGTGTTATCATCGTATGATACGGTCCGAGATGGACTCCGAGGAATAGACTTCTGGTGACATGCACCAATATAGGATTAGACTATGACATTATCCTTGTTAGCGTGTAGTAGATACAGGGTAAGTTTAATGTTACAGTAAAACAGTCTAAAGTGGCAAAATGTACAGCTCTAGTAGAGAAAGAAAGAAAAGAAAAAGTAAAGGGCAACTGAACAAACAGTCGTGTATGTACAAACGTGAGCTCCGGTTTCATTCAGTAACTCCAGAGCGGCACGCCGGAGACGTGACAATCATCATCGTCGTCATCCCACGACGCGTCAGACGATGCCGGCGGCGCCACGAGCAGCGCCTGCGCCAAGCTCGCGTAGTAGAGGTCCCAGCCCATCTCGCACACCACGTCCTGTTCAAACGGCGAGGCCTCCTCCTCGATGCTGTCATCGCCCTCACGAGCAGAAGCAGCGAAGACGCCCGCAGAGGACGACGCCTCCGTCTCCGTGGCGGTGTCGTGGTCTTCGGTGGTGGCGGACGGCGCCGACGTGGCAGACATGGCGTCCTCGGCGGCGAGCTGCGCGGGACCATCGTCGCGCCGGCGTCGCTGCAGATTGAGGAACCCCTCGACGGCCCTGGCGACGGCGCGCTGGACGTCGCCGGCGGTGCGGAGCGCGGCGGGCGGAGGCACGTCGAGCAGCCAGCCGGAGTCGGGGAAGTTGAGGGTGCACGGTGACGCGGCGGCGGCGCCGCGGAGCGCGAGCATGGCGGCGTCGTGCGCGCGCGCCGCGGCCTCGGCGGTCTCGAACGTGCCGAGCCAGAGCCGGCCGGCGCGCATCCCCGGCACGCGGACCTCGCACACCCAGCGCCACCGCCCCGCGCGGCCGCGGCGGCGCACGCTGCGGAACACCGGGTGGCGCGTCTCCCGGAACTTGGTGCGCCCCGCCGGGCGCTTCGGCGGGACGACGTGCGGCGGCGGGGGGACGACGACGATGTTGAGGAGGAGGAGGAGCTCGCCGACTCGCTGATGGCCGGCTCCTCTTTGAGCATGCACATTGTTGGTGAACGCTCGTGCTGCAATGCAACTGTGAATGGCGATTGATGTAGGTGGTGGTGTTTTGGCGGGGAACGGCGGTTTGGAGGGTTCGTATTTGTAAGTGGGTGTGGCGAGTGGCGACAGGGGGGTAAGCCCGTGCTGCAAACTGTGTTCGTTGCTTGTCCGGTGGGCGAGCAGAGCAAACAGGTGCAGCCGTGGGGACGGACACGACTTGACCATCTCAAAATTAAATTATCTCCTCGGCTGTCATCTCGGTCTCTCGGGTCAAGCCATTGCTATCTGCAGACTGCAGGCACCTTTTGTGCAGAATTACTACTACTTTCTTCCACCAGGTGCCAACGTTTACACTGCAGATTAGATTACGTGCCCAGACGTTCGTCAATTTGCCCGGCCGCTTCTTTGCTTTGCTTGCGCGTGGAGCTCGCACACCGGACCTGCCGCTCGTCGCTCATCAAAAGACCAATGAGTTTTTAGCAGCCGTGCACGGTGGATGGATTCGAGCCACACAAATAAACCGAGCGCCTGATGCAAAGAAATTCGCGGCACGCGAGGCGAGAACAGCCAGACTTGCTTACCAGAAGCGGAAAAGAAAAAAAACACGAAACCTGCGTGCGCAGTGCCACTTGCACAGAGCGGCCGGGGACAGCCCCGCGAAAACAGTGGTTTTTCTGAGCGTTCCCGCCCAACTTGCCGGAGTAACGCCACGACTGAGTTGTAGTACACCACAGCAGTGACGTGCTCTGGCCTGGTGCTCCTTCTTCAACCGTAGAGGCAGCCGGCGGCCGCCGGCTGCGGAGCTCAGATCAAGATCGAGTAACTCTTGTTGACTGAAAAACGGATCCCAAGTTCTGGCCAGTTCATTGATCGGTGAAGGGACACGCCACTTCGGTGACATACTAATACTAGTATAGTATATGCTAGTGGACAGGCTGTTAGGTTTGTTTCCCACTTTGCCGGTGCAAGTTTCCTTGGCGGAGTTGAGTTCCGTTTCCTTGAGCCAGTGGAAGCAAATTAAAGGTGTCACCGCGACACATGACAACTTGGTAAGTCCATGTGACGCCAGGCCTTACATGGCACCTGCCTGCGTGGTTAACCAGAAGAATGCAAATCTTACTTTCTCTTTATTAGGAACGTGCAAATCGTACTTAACTTGTTGTAGTTCATGAGATCCACTAAAGAAAAAAGCTTAGACGGCCCACACATAGGACGAACCCGCATACTGCAGTAGACGGCCCGTGGACTGGTAACTGGCCCACATCAAACGGAATGGCGCGCGCTCGTGCGTCAGGACAACGGAAAATATCCGATCGGTCTCGCTCGGTAGTGGGGACGAGACTGGCCACGAGCCCAGCCGCCGGCCCACACACCTCAGCTATCCTCTCCCGCGCCCGCGCGGGCACCACCACCAGCCAGGAGGATGGCAGTGGGCCCCACCACACCCGCCGCCGCGGCGTCCTTCCGTCCGCCGATCCCGCCTCCGCCGCCGTGCTTCGACTACCGGGCGGCCGTGCGCGCCGACACGCGCGCCGCCGCGGCAACCCTGGCGGCGGACCCGGCGCTGGCCGGCCTGGTGGAGTCCGGCGCGCTGGTGCGCGTCCCGCGGCGCCGGTTCGGGCCCGTGCCGGCGTGGCGGCCGCCGGACTTCGAGGAGCCCGAGGAGGTGTGGGTCCTCGGGACCTCGCACCTGTCCCCGGAGTCCGTCGCCGACGTCGAGCGCGTCCTCCGCGCCGTCCGCCCGGACAACGTCGTCGTCGAGCTCTGCCGCAGCAGGCAAGGCCCCTGTGTCTTTCTTCCCGTTCAGATTTTCACTCAATCACCTCGCTCCATCAAGTGTTCCTTGTTCATCCCCGATCGAGCTGGCTAAGTGACGCCATTGCAGAGCCCTCACTACTGCAGAGCTGGACTCATGTACGTGCCCAGCGGTGCCGCGGACGAGCCGCTCCTCAAGTCCAACATGTTCTCTCTGGGTGGTGCCAAGTTTCTCGGTGCTGTCAACCGAAGTATCAACCTGGGTAATCCTCTGCTTGCACTTGCCATATCAGCCACGGAAACTCGCTAATTCAGTGGGAGGTGCAGGTGGACAGAGCGCTCTGGCTCTGCGGCTGCTCCTTGCGGTTTTCTCATCAAAGATTTCCTCTGGTGCAAACCGGCCCTTTGGGGAGGAGGTGAACCATGGCTTCTAAGTTCCGTTCGTTTTGCTTGAGATAATTCAGCAACTGAACATCTGTATCTTCTTCTGGTAGTTCCGAGCAGCTAGGAGGGTGTCTGAAGATATTGGTGCTCAGCTTGTTCTTGGTGATCGACCAATTGAAATAACTGTATGTGGTTACTCTATTATCTGCACATTCCTGTTGGACTGATTGCTCTGTAACTTACAGCTCAAAGATTTTCTGAGGCTCATGCCAGAATTTTTCTGTAGCTTGAACGAGCATGGAAGTCCCTCAGCTGGGACCAAAAATCTAAACTAGTAATCTCATTGTTCCGTGGAATTACCTCTGTAACTGATGCACCTGTAAGTAAGTTCATATTGTCAGTTAACGCGTCACCTTTAGCACTTGTTGAATTCCTTTATTTGGTCTCTGCTATTCAGGAGCAGGATGAGAAAACTGCCGGTAGTCCATATGAGCTGTATCAAAAGCTGAGTGTATCATATCCTTCACTGCTGCAACCTCTTATACATGAACGCGACATGGTATGGTTCCTTCATTCTCACTAACCTGTCCACATCTCATTGTATTCAGTCTTAACATAGCTTTCCACACTGTAGAAATTATGACTGCTACATTGTCACTTCCCAGCATCGCCACCTAGCACTTCATTTGGGAACGTCCGTCTCATTAAATTTTGTTGCTTCCTTTCAGTTTCTTGCATGGTCACTGAAGAGGAGCAAAGCTGTGAACAAGAGCAAAACTGTTGTTGGAGTTGTGGGAAAGGGACACATGAATGGCATCGTGTACGCGCTGATCTCTGATCAAGGGGACTTGAGATTCCGTGACCTTGTTGGCAGAGAGTCATCTGATACCTGGGCTACCTCCGTCATCAAAGGCCTCGTCAGAGACACCATAATCGGATTGGTACTTTGGGCTCTGTATGAACTGGTGAAGTCTCTGCTATAGGAAATTCACACTTCACACAATATCTCCAGAAAATTGTTCTTGAAATTCCGAACGAGGTAAAATCTCTCTCTTTTTCCTAGAAAACTTAAATTTTGACAATTCTGGACTCTGTGAAGGTAGCTTTTAAAGATTCAATGACAAAAGTACTCTTCTAAATAGATGTATATATGCAATACTATGAATGATTTCAACTTGTATTCTTTCTCCTCTGTTTTATTTATGTATTGAGATGTGAGGAAATGACAAGAATACCTTTGATTTTATGCTTTCAAGCAACTTAATGTTTCTATATCCTACCATTTGAATGATTAGGGGGAGCATGAGTTATGTCTCACGCTTGTTCTTTCAATTTCAATGGACATTTTATGATGATAAATTGTTGGATAAATATGAAATTTTAAAGGATAATAAATTGTAAAAATGAGTTTTTATTCAATAAATATGGGGGCATATGTACCTAGGCAAACATAATCATGCATAGGTCACCCCAAAACCATCTCCATGCGACTAGACCTACTGAAGTATTGAGTCACACCAATCTCACTTAAGCCTAGTAAATCCAATTGAAAAGCAACCACTAACTTTTCTTACAATGTTTTACCATTGATAAATGCTCCATAGTGGAAAAAGGGCGTTTTAGAAAAAAATATTATTTCATCGAGTAAATCTAAATATTTTATTTTTGATATAATTGTTTTAGACATAGAAAATTGTTCAAGTCATAGCAAAAATTTCAAAAAATATAATGACCATCATTCACAGTCTGACTGCTAGGCGCGAGTTTTTGGCAATGGACAGAGCTAAGGCAGTGGAGTAAGATCAACAATCGAGTTCGACTGAATGATGTTGCATCGTAGGGTTTGTAAGAGGCCAAAGACCGCAGTTCTGTAGGTTGGATATCTCTGGGACTCGAAGATTGGGGGTGGAGGGCTGAAGAAGGGGTGAATTATGACAAGCTCGGAAAGAGTCTAGTGGGCAAATTTTGAAAGGAGTAAAGTGCGCCAATAGACCCTACACTTGTTGCAGTTGTCTTTTAGGTCCCTAGATTGTCAAAATGCATATTTGAATATCTAAAACTTGCCAAAGTGTGTCACAACGACTCACAAGTTAGTAGTGTGCTCGGTACTTTGGACATAAGTGACATATTTTGGCAAGTTTAGAGATTCAAATATGCATTTCGAGAGTTTAAGGACCTAAATAGTATGTTGATACAATGTTAGAAACCGCCCACTTATTTTACTCTTTTTGAAAGCAACCTGGACTACTAATAATCGTGACCTATAATAATTTACTACAACAATTTCTATGTTGAATCAGAAATAGAAGTGACGATCCTATATTGTGCACATAGGTCCTTAATAATTTACAGAACAATCCCTCCGCGCTCCGCAGGTTGGGCATCCATAGGGCGAAATATTCATGGAGAATGTCATGGTTGAGGTGGTGTGCTACATCTCTAATCCAAATGTCCGCTGTTAAGGCTTCTGCGACAGTCCTTTGTTTTTCTGGCTATGTTTGAACAGTCGTGGAAAGAGGATAGCCGGCGCTGAGCCGTTCAACCAGCTCGAAGTCTAGAATTTTGCCCGCTGTCCGTTCTGTATAGACACTCGTGTCGCAGCTGCAAAGAGAGCATGGTCCATGTCATCTATCGACAGCTCCATGCCTTTACATGGTGAGATGTTTTCCGGTGTTTGCAAAGAATGTGGACCGTCCATTAGTCTCGATCTAATGGCCTATGATAGAAGGTACAATGCCAAATGTACTTCAATATTGATAGAAGTACTTAAGTATCGAGGATAAAATAGTAAATTTACATGTTGGCCAAAATAGAAAGCGGGACAATTGGAATGTGTAATTTACATTGTTTTGGTATGATTTACTCAAAATTATTATACAGTCCAAGGCAGCGACGTCGTGACGTACCTGTTCGGATTTACATTCAGATTTGTGATTGATTAGAGTTTATGCCGCACGTGATGGTGTTATTGAACACAACTTTTGGTTCTCGAGTCCCACGATGGTAGCGTGGGCCCGCACCCGCACCCTCCCAGCGCTCCACCCGACGGTCACGCACGTCGCGTTTCTCATGCCGCCACCGGCTTCCGGTTGTTTACTCGGATTCTTAGATTGTTTACTTGGTGACGATGTGGAGCCTAAGAGACAGGAGAGACGATGGTGGCGGCAGAAGGAAAAAATTTTCTACGTTGATATACATAGTTTATCGATCATTTATCCGACGTGATATTATTAATTAAAGACTTTTAGTTTATATATAATTACTCACCTGTCACTTGTTATGATAATTTTTGTTTCATACCTTGCCCCTCCCCAATGGCGGACCCAGAAATTTTGTAGAGCCTGGACGAATATCGTAACACATACCAAGTTTCCACAAACATATCATCACTAATGTTAATATAGTCCAAAAGAAAACTAGTTCGGTAAAGTACTTGTCACTAATCAGAATGTAAGAGACCTTAATCATTTTGCTTAGCATCATATATCTCATGTATAGGAGTTAAAAAATACTTTTCACCGGCATTGAAACTACCATTGCAAGTGCTGACCGCAACAGGGAGCCCGGGCATGCGCCCAGGGTCGCCGGGCCCTGGGTCCGCCCTGCCCCTCCCTCAATCAACGGCTGAGATTGAAATACCTCCTAATATCTTTAGATATCTCGTAAACACCGAAAAACCTCTCTTACATGGTTTGTCCACTGGTGCCCATTCGAACATAACTAGCGCAATTGCAGCGCTCGTGCAAAATGATCTAAGCTTCTTGTGACGTGCGACCAACTGACTTTGCATTTACCGCCATGTAGTTCTTGGCATCGAGCCCAAAGAAATCTCCTACTGACTTTATCCAGTTATTTGAACTGTTCTGGCGTTTTGATGAAGATCAGCAGGTACGTAGGTCGGGAGCACATCACAGTTCGCACAAGTTCTCGGCGACTAGGAATGTTCATGAGCATGCCTTTTCCATCCGGCCATCCTTGCTTTTGCTTTGTCCTGCAGTAGCTGTAGGTGGACTAGCCGCAGTCTTCCAATGGTTAGCGGCAGTCCAAAATATGTCATCGGGAAGGAGACTCGATGTCCGTGAAAAGGAAAAGAGAAAATTCTCTCTATATCATTGGAAAATTTTCAACTTCCTTCTATATCATCAAAATTTTAAAAGTTTCCTCTGTACCATCGGTTTAAAATTTTCATGCTCTCTATACCACTGGCGTCCGTGCTTAATATTTATCTCTATTCGCTAGCTCGAAAAAATAATTTCTTTACTCTAAAATTTATGAAAATTTGTACATTTATAGAGTAACATGTGGAGAACATTTTTTATTATTGAAAAATAGTTTAGTTCTATAACATTTTTTGAATTTGAAATCGATGAACATGGTAAAGCGTTAAGGTCAGAAATACTTTCAGAAGTTAAATTTTGAAGTTTTGAACCTTAACACTTTGCCAGGTTCACCCATTTCAAATAAAAAAATGTTATAGAGTCAAACCGTTTTCTAACAATAAAAAATGTTCTGCACGTGTTACTCTATAAATTTATAAATTTTCATAAATGTTGGAGTGAAGAAAGTATTTTTTTCGAGCTAGCGAATAGAGATAAATGTTAAGCACTGATGCCAGTGGTATAGAGGGCATAGAAATTTTAAGCCGATGGTACGGAGGAAACTTTTAAAATTTCGATGGTATAGAGGAGAGTTGAAAATTTTTCAATGGTATAGAGGGAATTTGCTCGAAGGAGAAAGGATGTCCACCAGGTCGAGGTGTTGGCATCTGATAGGTGCCACGAAGCATTTTGCCACATTGATTCGAAGGCCAGTTGCTTGTCCAAAGTTTTGTAGGATTGTCATTAACATCTCAACCTCTTGCTTAACCGGGTTTAGGAAGATGGCTGCGTCATCAGCATACAGTGATAGTCACAGTTTTGCATGATGGCCTCGCAAAAATAGGATATATATGACCTTTGGATTATGTTAGATTAGCTAGTCAGCCTTTGCTCTTAGAATCGATTGATTGCACGATTATATCTACTTTGAGCTTGTCACATGATGCTGCATATTGAAGATTTCAGGTTATTTTTCTAGTTACAGTGTTGCATATTGCAATAAAAATCTGTAGCAATGGCAAAAGGCTTTTGCAGCGTTAGTTGCACCTCCTACAACGATTTTTCAAGCTCATGGGTACAGGGGATAGCCGGATAGGACACGCCATGTTGCTACCATCAAAAATTCAAAATCGTACACGGTCTAAAAGAAAACAGATACGCTGCTGTCAACGACTCCGAGATCTTGGATTCTGACAACTTGACGACATTTTGATGATGATGTTTACTTCAACAACAGTGTCCACCGTTGTTTGCGGCTTCGAGGACGTTCCCTTTCTTAGGGAAACCGAGGTAACCAAGGGTATGGCTGAAAAGGCCCGTTTGCAATGAATCATGGGCCCGTTTAGGTCACTGAGAGAGCCGTGCACCCACTCAATCCATGGGCCAGTTTAAGAAGTTTAGATCACGATGACACCGCACTCTGGGGGAGGGAAAATTAAGGAGAGGAAATTTGACTGTACAGGAAGCAGGGAGCCATTTCAATTGGTCAACTGGCTTTGCAACCACCAGCGGCAGTGTAAACTAAGCTAAGAAGGACATCCAAGTTGGAGGATGATTATCACGCGCAAAGCTTGTTCATAATTTTTTTGGACAGAGAGGACACCAACCTGAGTATAGTACGGCCTCTTTAATTTCCCCCTGTGCTGATCGGCTGGCGCATAATCCTCGTACTGATCGATCCTCGTCAGTAGCCGAATCCTCGTACTGATGGATCCACATTAGCCGAGGCACTACACACTGTGTCATGTGATGGCTGGCTGCCTTTAGAGGGAATCAAAATCCAGGAGATCTTCATTGCGTGAAAGGAACAGCCAACCTTGCTAACAATTTGTCTAGTCTACTTACTCGTTATTCATGCCGATGACTCGAAATGTCAACGTCGCCGTATATTCTACTAGCTATTGCCTGCAATACGCATACATCAACAACAACCACGATGGTAGTATTTCACAAAAAAAGAATGATAGACGATGGCGCTTAGAACAAGCTAGGTCCGGTCTAACTCTTGGAACTTGAGTCATCAATAGTTTCTTTTAATGTTTATAGATTAGTGATGACAATATTTCAATGTCATATTTTACTTTTTAAAAAAATATTAATGACATGAATTGTATAAGAAAATCTTGATCATAGCCATGGGCCAGTACGTATTATAATGCTTTAGGTACGATTATTGTAATACAAGGATATATATTCAGTCTGAAATGATTAGATGTTGGGTTGCTCCTCTTTAGGTAGCTTGTTTTGTTCTTGCAATCAACGGGAAATTGCATAAAGATTGCAACAATTATAGCTAGCTAGAGGGTGCCTGATATCTAAAGAGAGAGAGGTTGCGGCAAGGATGATGAGCCTCAGAGGATGCTAAGGGACAAATGCATGAGCATTTTGTGTACTCACTATCGCACAAACTCCTCGAATCTGAAATTCTTATCGTTTCAGACAAGGAAAATGGCCTACAACTAACCGAACTAGCTTGGTGTGTCTGAACGAAATGAATAAAAGGAGTACTAGATAGTTAGATAGTAACAGGCGGGCCGGGCTGTTCCTTGCAAGGGCGGTTTCCTTCTCTATTATTGGCACACACAGTGCATAGGCCTGCCATAGCGTAGGATGGAGCTGGGGTAGCAGGTAGCCGGGTCCCGGAGAAATCACAGCCATGCTCGATCGGCTCATACAAGACATTAGACACGCGTGCATTTCACACTTCACCGTCGAGCAGTGGCCAGTGGCAATAGATCCACGTATCGACGGATGGAGGAGGTGACCCGATGCAAACGCGCATCCAACCACCGTGCACTGCAGCACTGGACCGGCAACAGGGACGACAGGAACTGCGAAAGTGTCAATGCCACTTGTTGTCTCCTCCGGGATCACCTTCGATTCCTTGCAAGTGCACACTGCTTCTCCAGTTGTAGTAGCTAGGTTTGGTGTGCCCGCCCGGCCGGGGAAATTTTGCAAAAACGTGCGGCAACGACGGGGAAAAGCGGTCCATGAGAACCCGTGCCGACGGCGCCTTTCGGCAGCGGATCGATCGATGACGATGTTGTGCCGTCGCCGTCCAACCGCCCAAGGCAATCCGGCCAGCACAGGCGAGGCGAGGCGAGCTCCTGTGTGTGGGCAGTACGTGTGCACGCCTAGGGGTGGATGTCGAGCTGACTCGGCTCGGCTCGTATTGGCTCGTTAGAAAACTGACTCGGCTCGCCTCGACTCGTTACGCAGACGAGCGTTAAACCTAGCTTGGCTCGGCTCGATAATTAGCTCGAGCTAGTTTGTTAGGTTCACGAGCCAGAAATATAGAATAATTAAGATATTATATATTTTAAATATGAAATATTTTATTATAAAATAGGTAAGATATATAATTTATACTTCATGAAAAACTAATAACGTAGATTAATTTAAAATGTGTTTCAAAATAATCAAAAATTAACTCAGTATGTGACATTATATTGGTATTGAGCATTACTTACGCTTAGTCTTTCAGAGCTCGTTGAGCTCGCGAAGCAGCTCGTGAGCTAGCTCGACTCGGCTCGCTAATCTGACGAGCTAAAATATAAGCTCGGCTCGGCTCGTTAAGAAACCGAGTCGAGTCGAGCCGAACCGAGCTACTCACGAGTCAAACCGAGCCACGAGCTTCGAGCTTTTCGTCCAGCCCTATGCACGCCAGATCGGAGCAGAGCAGGTCGCTCGTGGCGCGTGCATTCATCATGTGTTAGACGACGGGTCGCTCTCGCCACTGATCAGCAAAGGATGGTCCTGCCCGTTTCCCGCTAGCTACCTAGCCCTCCATCGTGTCCGTCCACCAGCCTCCGGTGCGAGGACGGATCGTCTCCAACTCCGATCAATGGCACGCGCGGGCTGGGCTGGGTAGGAGAGCTCATCCATCTCATCTCATCCAACGACGACACCACACCGTGCGGCTTCAATTCAACTGACAGGGACGTGCTATCTGACGGCGTAAGCTCCATGCAACCTACACACTCGCAATGTTCCCTATTCCCTAACAATAAAACTCGGGTATATATTCATCACTTACTGATCACATTGATATATATATGTACAGTTACATAAGGAGGCTTGCATGCAATATATAAAGGGATATTATTCTATTTTTTAGGCCATTGAAAAATCATTGTTCTCCTATTGTCTGGCTCCAGCGGTGCCCCGCCGCCTCCGCCATCTCTTCTGCCATCACCGCTTGGCCGTCCTGCCACCCCTGAAGCCTTCTTTCATGGCTGGAGATTATGATATGTAAATGTATCTTTAAATTCACAGCTTAAGCTATATCCATATATGGTGAGGGTACACGTGCATCCTCCAACTCCAAGTAATAAGATTGCTAGTTCCGCGTCAATTCGCTTGCTTATACAGTAGTAGTGCATTATGGCCCCGTTCGTTTCCACCCTCTAAAATTTATATATCTGTCACATCAAAGAGAATCTTACTATTTAGTAGTACTTTTATTAATTTAATAACAAAACCTATGTCGTGACCCCTCTAATTTGCGAGACGAATCTAATGATCCTAATTAATCTATGTTTAGCTAAAGTGATGCTACAGTAAATATCTTCTAATAACACCGTAATTACCCTCGTTGGATTCGTCTCGTGAATTAGATAGGGGGATCTGCAATTAGTTTCGAGATTAGACTGTATTTAGTACTCTAAAATGATAAAATTCTCTTTGATTTGACCCCTCTAAAAATTATACAGCTGGAAACACATGCTGATCGAGAACACATGCTGATGTAAAGTGCGTCCTCTCGTTGCAGCGACAGCTTCACTGGACCCTTCTCGATCGACACACAGTAACCCGCACGTTGCCTCAGTTGAGCCACATGCAGGCATGCGCATGCGAGGCTGGCTAAGTGTACTCCACGAAGCACTCTCTTCTGCTACCAATTCCTCCATGATTAGCATCATTGCAAACAAGAAAGTGGCGTCCTTTCCAAAAGTTCACGGTTTTTTAAAAAAAAATTATGTTGGCGTCTACGTTCACGACAAAGCAAAAAAGGAAAAACAATGTATTTCATCAGCCCGTTTGCTCTGTCCATGTGTGCGTCTATGTACTACTTCCTTACTAAATTGTTGTCGCCGTTGACTTTTTTGTTAAGTTTAACCATTTGTCTTATTCAAATAAAGTTTAACAAATATCATATATTTTGTTAGAATATGTTTTATTACTAAAGAAACTTGAAATGTAGCATATTACTTTTTGTATTTGAAGAATTTTTTGAATAAAACGAATGATCAAACGTCACGAAAAAGTTAACGGTGACAACAATTTAGTAAAGGAGGGAGTACATTCTTCTTCAGGTCCCATGACCTGGACACCAACTGGCCATGGATATATGGAGCCATTTTGTTGTCGTTACAGCCGACTCCTAAGCGCGCGGCCCTATGAGTGAATTTGTGTTTATTGGGCGGCCCTTGGATATCCTCAGAGGACTTGTCCTGCCTTTTTAAGGTACACAACAGCTGCTATACAGAGTAGCCGCAAAAGAAATGGACCGGAGCTGCAGCAGCACCAATCACAGGCTCCTCCTGATACGCAAATGCGTTTTTCTTAAGCACACTGGTGCGTGGTGCTTACGTGGATCACAAAAACGACAGCCAGAAAGGTTTGGTTTCTCGAGCCAGCTGATCTGCAGCCATGTTGGAACATGCACATTGTTTTACTCTGACAAAAAAAGTTAAATCAGGCAGATGTAATGTGTGAGTACTACAGTACTCCTTAGCTTTGTTGGAACTTGGTGGAATCTCTCCTTTTGTGAACATGCTGCTTTGGATGAAACAGGGCTTGGCGTTGCTGCACATATAACTAAGGTAGTACACCTACAGCTAGGCATCTGAACTAGATATGTTTCATTATTTTGGCCCTTTCACATAGCCTAAAAGGGAGAAGCAAATGGGCTCTACCAGTTAAGTAATTGTTAATTTGGTCGTTTGTACCAAACATTTCTCCACTTATATAGTGCCACTACATTACATACTCTACAAAAACTGAATACCATAGTATAGGACAAGACAAATAACAGAACGAATTACAAGAAGAAACAACGGTAATTAAAAGTTCCTGAAAAACCTTTGCTAGCCTCCAAAAGCTGTCTCCTGAGCAGGAATCCTGAGTGGCTCCAGCCTCGGGCCAATAGCAGGGAGTACTACCAACCTTACTGTTGTCGAGACACATAGCTAGCTTGAAAGGTACATTAACCTTTCCTAATATCATTTCGATTGGCAGTGAGCATAGTACTTGAGCACGCAGAACTGCAAATAATTCAGCAGAGGACCGTGTGTGGCTTATTATAGATAAGGTGCATTTGAGCCAACACGTAAGTCCTACCGACAAATGCATTGTTCACTGAGAGTGAATTGTTTGTCCGATATGGCCAGCACTATTATTCATTGGCACTATTCTTCTGGATGATTTAGAAACACTTCAAATCAGGGTGAAAAAGAAGCTAGAATGGAACCCATGCATTGCTGCACACTGCGCAATTTTGTTGAATGAGGTAAAGCTTAATTTAATGGTGGCAGGTTACATAAAAGTTGAGAAATCAGAATAAGGGTAGAAGAGGTTGTCCTTTGCCAAAAGAAAAAACAATATGTGAATGAAAAGAAAGAGGAATAATAATAATATGTCGGTAACTATGCTTGGCACACAAATATAGAGAAATGTTATGGCCTGTCTTTTTTTCCTTTTTATTCAAAATTGAATTGAACACAATACATACACACACTCACATACATGTATGAGTATTAACCGCTATGAACGTACACGTGCAAACTCTACCCTTATGAGTGCATTCAAGATTGAGCCAACTTGATATTGAGATTCTCAAAGTCACCACGTACTCTTGTTGCTGTTGCCGATGGAGACGTCGTCTCCCACTAAATGAATAATTAATTGTAAAAGCAACATCCCATGTCAAATCTAGTATTTGAAATTGGTGGGTTAGCTCCATCATAAGGAACCTAACAATCTGAACTAGGCTTGATCCTAGCAAACCAATAGTCTCTGTTGAAGAGCATATAGAAAGGATCCATTTACATTGCAAGATATTTTTCCAGATCCATATACGGTGATTCAATATTTAACTCGTGCGACGAATTTCATTCACCGTAAACAAATACTCTCTCCATTCTTTTTTTATAACGTTAGGACAAGGAATTTAGTTAGAAAATGAACTAATCTTCTTGTCCTAATGTCAAGAAAAAAAACAGAGGGAGTAGAGTGTCATGATGTTAAACTTTCTTGTTTATTTCAATATATGCTTTTAGCCTTTCCACAGCTGTCCCCTGTAGCACAGATCCATGCAAAGAAAAGTAATTAAACCAGCATTATACAGTAACAACAAATAAAATGTGTGCTTATGAAATGGAACGAGAGAGACATATATGTTTTTTTATTCTAAATATGATGAGAGACATATATGTTGTCAATGTCAACTGAACGGGAAGTAACAAACCGAAAGCGTTGGAGAAAGTAAGTACGATAAAATAGGCGAAACTGTTGGAGATGTCAACGTTTGCAGCAAGCATCGTCACATCGCCGTGCCGCTATTTGCAACCTACATTCAGTGCACGCTCTCTTTTCCTTGCCGCAAAATTTCTCGTGTCTTCAACAGTGAGAAATCTAGAAATAACCCTTCGCCAGAGCCCACAGTGTGTGGGAACCTTGGGCACTGTGTATGTCCTTCAATATATGATTTGAAAAGAAAAAAGTACTTATGAAATATAGGGTGTGTTCGTTTCATGGGTCTAAACTTTATAGCTGTCACATCAAAAAGAATCTTACTATTTATGAGTATTAAATAAAATTAATTATGAAATAAGTTACAGGGTCCTAGACTAATTCACGAGACGAATCTAATAAAATTAATTAAGTCATGATTAGAAGACAGTTACTGTAGCATCACTTTAACAAAACATAGATTAATTAAGCTTATTAGATTCATCTCGAAAATTAGCACCAATCTGTAAAAGGGTTTTGTCATTAAATTGATCGAAATATCCATAAATAATAAGATTCTCTTTATGTGACAGATGCTTAAATTTTAGAGGACGATGAAAATCGAACAGGACTTAGGATGCCATGCACCCAATGTCCATCGTTCCAAGTGCTCAAAAATATCATTGGATTCAAATTGTCGAAGAAAGGAAAAACAAAAATGGTTCAATAGTGCCAAGTCCGTGACGACCAAGTTAATTATAGTACGGTCACCACCAGGAGCATGCCATTGTCGCCTTCTACTTTGTTTGCGTCTGCATGGCCGGCACTTTTGATAACGTCGTCATCATCAGCCACGGCGCCGCCGGTAATCAGCCGGCGCGCGCGGACCGCCTGCTCCGCCCAGTCGGTGCTCTGCACGGCGTGCAGCATCAGCGCGGCGCAGACGAGCTGCGCGGCGAGCATGCCGACCCACATGCCGGCGAAGTCCATCTTCCCTGGCGAGAACGCTAGCGCGAGGGCGGCGGGCATCCCCACGCCGTAGAACGCCGCGACGTTGATCCTCGCTGCCTTGCCCGGCCGCGCGCTGCCTCGGAGCACGCCGGCGCCGGCCGTCTGCGGGCAGTTCCCGAGCTCCGCCGCGCCGAGCAACGGCAGCGCGGCGGAGGCCAGCCTGAGGACGGCGGCGTCGGCGGTGAACGCGCGCGCCCAGACGCCGCGCACGGACGCCGCGGACGCGCACGCCACGGCGCCCAGCGCTGCGCCGAGGGCCAGGCCGACGCGGGCCGCGCGGCGGGCCCGGGCCGGGCGGCCCGCGCCCAGCTCGTGGCCCACGCGCGTGGACACCGCGCAGCTGAGCGCGTGCGGGAAGATGTAGATCAGCGAGGTGGTCTGGATGAGCACGCCCATGGCCGCCACCGCCGCCTTCGGGTCGGCCAGCACGCCGCACAGCAGCACCATGATCTCGTACCACCACCATTCCAGGCACACCGACATGCAGCTCTGCACGGAAAGCCGCGCCAGGTGGCGCCACTCCACTGCTGCACCGGCATCTTCCTCCTCCACATCGGCTTTGCAATTGTTTTTGCCGTCGTTGTCACTGCCGTTGCCATGGAATAATTGTCTGGAGGAGAGGCAGACGTAAGCGAGCAGGAAGAGCAGGAAATTGGCGTTGGTCCAGACGGCGCCGAGGGCGACGCCGCGGGTTCCTAATCGGAGAATTCGGACGAGGAGGACATTGATGGGCACGTGGAGCACTAGAGCAACGGCGCCGGCGCACGTGAGCGGGAGCGTGACGGACTGGGCGCGGAGGTAGACGCGGAGCGGGTGGAGGACGGACTGCACGGCGAGGTCGGGGATGGAGCACAGGATGAACTCGTGCGCGGCGGCGGCGATCTCGGGGTCCTGCCCGGCGGCGACCAGGAGGCGGCGCATTGCGAGCCAGAGCAGGCCGATGGGCACCGACGCGGCGAGGAGCAGGACGATGGTGCGGCGGAGCGCGGCGGCGAGCACCGACGTGCGGCCGGCGCCGAACGCCTGCCCGCACACGGGGTCCATGCCGGCGGCGAGGCCGGAGAGCACGGAGTAGCCGGTTATGTTGGCGAAGCCTAGCGCGAGGGAGCCGCCGGCGAGAGGGAGCTGGCCGAGCCGCCCGAGGAAGACCATGGACACCAGGGACCGCAGGTACATGAGTAGCCCCGCGCCGACCATGGGCGCGGCGAGCCGCACGATGGACCCCACCTCGGCCGCCGCGCCGCCGTCGCCATTGTCACCCAGCTCCGGGCAGGCCTTGTTGGCTTTCCGAAGCAAAGGCTCGTGCTGGCATTGTGTCGTCGGCTCCGAGCCATTGCACATTGCAACGCTGCGATCAGAGACTATGCTTCTGCTGACTTGGGCAATGTGTGTGCTAATGTTTGTTCGTGCTGATTTTGATGATGATACAAAACTTGCTATGGGTGTTGGGGAGTGACGAAGAGGATGGTTATGGCCTTGGAGGTATATATAAGCCGTTGTGTGCTGACATACCCGGTTTCAATTTTTTCTGGGACTGACCCACCACATGATTGTTTTTGCTGACGACTTAATTTTGAAAAATACTTCTAAAGTCTGGAAGTTGTAACTTGATCCCTCCCCGAAACAGTAACCGGAAGATAGACTTTAGCATCATTTCCTTGCTCCCGCATGAACGGTAACCTGCGCAAGATATTTTGATAGGAATAAGCATCGGGCTTGCTTGCATTTCCACAATAATGTCAAATGAACTACGTAATACTACTCCGTTTCAAAATCGTCGTCAACATTAACTTTTTACACCATTCATTTTATTCAAATATTTTTTTTAAAAAAATAGTATATAATTTTTTGAAGTTTATTTTATCACTAAAGAAACTTGTAATATAACATAAAACTCGATATATTTAAACTAATATTTTGGATAAGCCGGATGTTCAAACATAACAAAAAAAGTTAATGATGACAGCAGTTTTGGAACAGAGAGAGTACACAATAGCGAAACACATTTATGATACGCAAGTTACCTAATTTTTCCCTAAGATAAGATAAGACATCGACACTTTTTTTGCCAAAACCATACGTCTCAGCTCTCCAGAGAGAAGTGGAGATTATAGTTTGGCACGGCTTATACACAAAGTGCTTACAGTGCTTATAGTGCTTTTTGAATATAATAACGAAAAAGGTAGGCAAGCTGAATCGGTGATTTTCGGCAGCATCAAAAGATATTTGCATTTGGGAACCGCCACATTTACGGCTACAATCAAATTCAGCATCTGCGCAAACAGCTTTGTTGTGCCCAACATAGAGATACTCTTGAACAGGAAACGCGATGAAAAGTGGAACTGGAATAAAAAGAATTGAAAGATGCCGCGGCGATGAGCAACACAAGCTGGGATCGCATCATTTTGGGTGTGACTGCTGACGGGAAACGAACGGGTCGCCATTATAGTTAACTTTACTTTTCCTAAAGTACATTATAAGCAACAGTCCCTGCACCTTTTTTTCATCTTCTCGAACAATGTTTTCAACCATGCTTTTCAAGTAGGTGTGGTTGGGATATTTGTCACTTGAACTGTATTCATTCAGCACAAATGATGGCAATGCACACCGAATAAACATAAAAACACCTGTCATTCATCACAGATACATATGGCTGGACGCAAAGATTATTGAGAGACCTCTTAATTATGGATTGGTCTGTGAACTGTGATGTCCATTATGCCAACGAGAAACTTCCTCAGTAGTATTTCAGAGTGAGCATATATTTCATGCTCTTGATGCGAATGGTCCACTTACATTCATCTCTTTTCTAAATGATTCTACTACCTCTGTCCCATTGAAAGTGTCGTTTTTGACTTTTCAGATTTCACGTTTGACCGCTTGTCTTATTCAAAAATTTTATAAGAATACAAAAATAAATATATTATTATTAAAGTATCACTAATGATAAATTAAGTTAGAAAAAAACATATAGCATTTACAAAAATTTTGTGAATAAGACGAACAGTCAAAGAACGATGTCTAAAAGTTTAAAACGACACTTTCAATGGGACGAGAGTACAATATTAAGGTTGACTTCACCCTGGTATTAACTTTTTGGGTTATTTGACCAATCGTAATGTGCAATACGCAAGAGGGATCTTGCCGAATCTATATAAAACGTGGCTTGAAAAACTATGATGGACCAGTAGTACATATGCCATATGAAAGCTCTGACCAACAGTTAACTCAACAATTTATTATCATATATATTCGAGTTGACTTTGTAACATTTACAATTATCTAGTAGTTTAGTCTGGGGAAGTTCAGTTAGCTCCTTAAGGAGGACTCCATGTGGAGCTACCTGTGATGTGAACCAAGTCTGACACTGTGATATGGCCGGCAAAACTGATGATTCATGTCATGCGGTAGAATTGAATCTCACATTTTAAGGTTAAATCAACAGAAAACAGCATGTATAAGCCCGAGGTTCGTAGAAAGGGCATGCGAGACTAATTGCTCACATGGGATGGACCGGTGGACACACACCTTTATCTTCTCGTTTCAGTGTGGTCACCACTGCAACCTCTGCCCTGATGCTGGACCGGCCTGCACAATGCTAGTAGTACACAAATGATGGAGAAATGCCACAGGAAGAGGACACGCTCTGTTCCCGGGAAATGGGAGAGTGCTAGGTTGGGGCTGACATGTCCCAGCACTGAATTTATCGTACTAGATTACCCAAAAAAAAGATTTGCCTTACTGTCTAATCTTTGCCTCAATAATAACAAGTAGTTGCGCGAGTATAAATTAATTTCCACTTACGTAACATAGTAGTTCTTGCGCATCACGATAACAACAATGTGTTTCACTTGATGTCTATGGATTGGACGCTAAATTTGGTACCTTCAAACATGTCGTGACTCTTATTTGAGCACTTATCAAAATTCAGAAAGATTTACAGTTCTATGGTTCTTTGTTTTGTTTCAATTCAATCTGAATATTTTTTGCCAACTTATTCGGTCTTTAAAAGGTGTGACACTCACGCACATCCGGCATCTTAATTACATGTAGTGACTTCCATAGTTTCATTTCACCACTTATAAAAAAAATTCAGAAAGACTTCCATTAATTTCTATGTTGTTTCAATTTGATCAGATTTTTTTGCCAACTTATATGCTCTTTAAAAGGTGATACGCACGCACTCTCACCGCGATCAAGTTGTACTAGTGAGTGACCTACATTATCAGCATTTGGTATGGCAAACTTCAGTCACAACGGAACACAGCAGGAGGTTCAGCTTCTTGCCTCAATGCCCAAACAAGCAATGCTGTTTGTAGTCGCTGTAGAATTTGGAGATGCAGAAGGACTAGCTGGTGTCATCCATGAATCGTCTCGCTTTAGGCAAGGTTCTCTTTTTCTTCACAAAGGATCTACCTGCCTCGTGTGTGGTGCCACCCCTGATCACCGGTCAATTGGCAGGTTGTTAGACCGAGTAGAGATCCTCTGCAGTAATGCATATGCATTAACAGAGGCTGACTTGTGGGTCCTACACCTTAGTTGGCCCACATATCGATGATTGTTAATGCACATGCATTATCTGTAGAAGAATTGCACTCTGTTAGACCTTTGGACAAGTAGTGCAGCCGTGCAGGTGAGTCCCGTCTAGTTTCTTGACTCATGCGTCTTATCTCATCCGACTGCATTTGTGGTTATATTCTTTTTTTTTTTTGGAAAGCTAATTTGTGGTTATATTCTATAGTAGCAATGGAGTTGTTCGTCAGACAAGCTTAACTTTAGAAGTCATGGAAAGCAGCTAATTATGGATGGAAACACAACAAATAAAGTGACTTAGATCTATTTACCTTTATTTATTTATTCCCTTGTTTGTTCAATAACTAAATGCTTCAGAAAGCTGGAATTCCGTATCAATTATTATACTCCACACTATTTAGACCCAGATTCTATATCCATCCATTATTATCTAATTAAAACAGAAGGCCATTTTGGTGGTGTCACAGCCTCACAGGACACCGTAACTGACAGTACAAGGTGACACGAATCTGTCGGTTCCTGCCAAAGTGCCAAGTCCTATGTGTGCTCAAGCCATAAACGATAGCCAAGTGACTCCTTCGTTAAGAACTCCAGAAAGCTGGAACCGGATGGATCTGATCCAGTCCAAGACGCAAGAAATGATGAATCGCCGCCGTTCATCATCCGCCGACGATGCGACGGATCAACAAACTCGCTGTGACAGTGACAAGAAACAGTCGCGGCTTTGGATCGTTGCGGACGTGTCGAGCCAGCAGCTAAAAAATCATCGTTCCAGGACGCATAAGTTTCATGCAGGCAATGAGGCAATGACCCAACGTTTCCTTTCCGTTGTCAAAAGAGACTTGCTGTGTAGGATGACCGTCCTTGGACTATCGGTGTCGTTTCAGGTCTCGTTCCAATTTGTACTTTCTCCTAAACTCTTGCGCGTATCATCAAGATTTTTTTTTCTTTTGATAAATTTTCATCCAGATTCTGCAATGTTGTTCTTTTTTTTTTTATTGAGCTCATGCAATGTTGTTCATTTGCAAACGAAAATCAATCGGCTCCGCTCCGTCCAAGAAACTCACTTTCTTGCAGGTATTGTTCGACCGAAGAAAATGACCATAAGCCCCATCCGGCCCATCAACAGAAAATTGGGCCCATTGTATTGGGCCGCGCTCTAAAACCCTACCATCTACCATCAGAAACGCGCCGCCGCAGCAGCCTCGTCCTCCGTTCCTCTCGGCCACTTGGTGCTCGCCATTGTCCGTCGCCGTGACTCCGCTCTAGTTCCCTATCGCGGCATCTGCGGTCGACGCACCGGTGCATCATGCCTCTGGTTTTTCGTTGCGCCCGACCTCCGAAGCTATGTTCCCCTTGTTTCTCTGAATTTTTGTGACCCGGCCTGCCGGTAGGCGTGGGTGGGTTCTTCTTGAAACTCGGTTGGTTCTTTTTGAAATTACGGAACTTCGCCGTCTCTTCTCCATGAAGAGGGGGATGATGTCACGAGAGCTGGGGTGGGTGTTCGTTTATGTCATTGGTGCGCGGTGCCCTGTAAACCTGATCTCTGTAACTATGTTGCTCTGAAACAGCGAGTTCTGGACTCCTGATTGTTTAGTAAGCTTCAGCTGCTAAAGCTTACTATTGTTGGCTGAAATGTTCGCTGCGTACCAGCTACTGGATGAGTGAAGGCACTTTGTTTTGGGGCTGGTAACTGGAGCTCCTCTTATTGTAGCTGAATCCCAATTCTACGAGCTCAATGGACAATTGTAGCCCAGTTGATCACTGAGTAGTACTCCGGAGGAATCAATTGGTGGTTCTAGTTTGGAGTTATCCTTACTGGCCCAGGTTGGAATCAGATCAGACTTGACTAATCTAGGTTGTGTAGATACAGCCTAGATAATCATTGTTCAGCCAGTCCTCGATTATATCTGGGCATTTAAAATAGCAACCCTTCTCCTTATCAATTGTCTGACAATTATGTTAGATATTTATCAATGGTTAATTTCAAACCTTGTGCTAATAAGTTTTTTACTAGTATTTTTTTATTTTCCTAGCTTTAATTTCATTTCTTAAATTTAGGCACCTGGGAGTCTGCAAGAATTTACAGAGCTGTACGAAAAGGTTAATCCATGTGTCGTGTACATCACTAGAACTAGAGAGGTGCACGACAAAAAGATTGATTTAATGGGACCAGATGAAGAGAAGCCAGCAGGTTCAGGTTTTGTAGTTCACACAACGAAGAAGATCACCGTGGTAGCCTGCCATTCCTCGTGTGCTTCAGTGAAATCTAGAGTTTCGGTGTTCTTTCCAGATGGTGCCAAGTCCATCGAGAATGAGGTTGTGGCGTTGGGGGGCAGCATGAACTTGATTTTTTGTGACATTCGTGAAGGGAAGTGGAAGGCCGCTGAGTACAGCCATCTTAAGGAGGAGCCTCAGGTTGGCACAGAGCCTGAGGTTGGCGCAGAGCCTGAGGTTGTACTTACAGTTACATCTGGACCGGTGCAGAGTGCATTTACGGGACAGATAATGTATGCACTATGTCATTTGTACTTTTTCCTACCTCTTTTTTTAATCTCCGCATACTTATTTTGTATTTTTGAGTTGCAGTTCCCCCCGTTGTTCAGCTGTGGACAGCAATGGAATGCAGATAATGAAAACCAGTCAACTCTTCTCCTTCCACCTTCCTGTTGGAGGTACCATTGATCGCAATGAAACTAATCTTGCTAACAGAGGCTGGAAGTATCCTACAGGATATGTGCCAGGTGCGCCGATATTCAACATGGATGGATATGTGGTTGGCTTTGTCCACGAGTGCAGCTATACTTTTGACATGAAGTATGGCATGAGAATAGAGTGTTTCACAGATGATCTGAGCAATTGGTTGGGAGGCCGCACATGGGAGGTAAAATCTGTTGTGTCAATATATCTTATATATTATGCCTTTTCTTGATATTTTTCTTATTTATATTTTTTTCAATTTCTCATTCTTATGCAGGATGCAATTGGAGCTACGTTTGAACCACTCCATGCTATTTGTGATTGGTATTAAACATAGAGGTACAATATTTATTTTAATAATATAATGCTACTGCATTAGTGCAGTTTAATTTTTATGTTGTGAATCCTAAATGGCTGCTGAAAGTAAGATTTAGTTCTCAATATTTCCAACAGTTCAAAAAGTTTTGTAGGTTTTAGTTTTGTTCCGTTGGGGTTTTGTCATCGCTAGTAGTTTACATGCAAAAAATGTATGCAAACTTGTTATGGATCGACTAGGACCTAGCAGGAAGAACCTCGCAAGTCGCCTCCTTTCGGAGGCCTTGACCTACGACAATGTTCTTCTTTTCTGCTTACCTCCATAATACCCTTACTCTAATTATATAGACTCAACAACCCTAAACCTAGCCGCCGCTACAGTAACCCCCGCTACAGTAGCGGGTTGCTACAGGACAGGCCGGCCCATAAGGCCCAACATTATGTCCATAACAAAACTTGAGATATTTCTGAAGTATCTGATTTCTTGTCAGATTCAAAGTGTATTTCATATTTCGGAAATGTGCCAATTGCATTTGGTACTTTCATGACATAGTAATTGAAGATAGGAATCATGGTTGAACTATCATGATGCAGTTGGTGAATTATGTTCTTACCATACACCTGATGCTTAATTTTATGTCTGGCAGTCTGGCCAATTATTATAGTTTAGTTATGATAGTATCTGTGAAAGTATGGCATAAATACCGTATTTAAGATATTTATGAAAGGTGTAATTGTGTGTTTATCTGGCTTCCCCTGAAGAATTTTTAGAATCTGTGCTATTTTTCATTAATCCATGGAGGAAAATGAAACAATATGTCAGTGCAAATGTTCCAATTTGAGAATCAACTGAGTTCAAGTCTTTATTTCTGTCTGGAGTCTGGTTCTGATCATGATCTGAACTTGAACCAACTACCTTGGGGTAATCTTGTCTTGGATTGAAATTTGCTTTCATTGAATCTTCGTTCATTTGTTTGTACAATAACACCCTCTATATTTGGCTATGAGTCGAACTCACAATCACGGTTCTTTAAACTGTAGTAGAGTATCATTTACATCCCTGGATATTACAAGATTAATATCTCATTAAAAGTTATAATTGTTTATCTCTCTGCTTATTATTTCTTTGTCTGCAAGTTCCCTTAAATGCCTCACTCAGCAGCCTTACTGTTTGCTGGAATATTGGATGTTTAGTTTAGTTAGATGGATGGATATAAAATAAAATCCAGTATTCTGTCATGACCTTGATTAAAAATTGAAGAGCTTCATTTGTTAAACTTTAGTGTTATTCCACACATGATTAGTCACTTGAGATTAATCTTGTGAATATCTGATATTGGTTTCTGATTAACAATGTTTAGACATATGATCAAGAAAAGATGGTCGTTGATAATTTGCAGTTATTTAGCTATATGATAGTCTAATTATTTCTATTTGCTCTATATTCAGATCTCATGGACAAGATGACTGAAGCACCTTGGAATGGGGCGCTGCTGCTTTGTTTCTGTAAAGTAGAATGTAGTACTTAATGCTTCTAAAGTGAGGGCACAAACTTTTGGAACTCACTAGCACCAGATCAGTCGCTCTTCCCATGCTTTTGTGCAACACAGTAGTAGCTCAAAATTTTAGTTGAGGTGATCTGATGATGATTAGTATTCATTGTCCATTTTGGGAACAAACGGTGTATAGAGTAGGACAGGCTCTACACGGCCATACCTCAGGATAAGATGACTGAAGCACCTTGGAGTGGGGCACTGCTGCTTTGTTTCTGTAAAGTAAAATGTTGCATCTATAAAGTGAGAACAAAAACGTTTGGAACTCACTAGCACCAGATCTGTCACTCTTGCCATGTTTTTGTGCAACGCAGCAGCACCTCAAAATTTCGGCCTGTCTTCTTGATTGAGATGATCTGGTGATGATTAGCATGCATTGTCCATTTTGGGAACAAAAAGTGGATAGAGTAGGACATGCATGCTGGTAATTTGATCACTGTCTTTGGGTAAAGTTTGAAACTTGTGTGTGAATTTAACTGACGTAGCACTTTTTACCAAAAACGAAGGTAAGTCGGCCTATGATGATTTACTGTATGTACAAGTGTTTCAAACTGCTACTTTCATTCTATTCTGGAGTAAAATTTGACTACTTGACCCTCAGTCCAATGTACGTTTTTTAAAGGCAGTCGTGTCGTGTGATTGATAAGGCAACTAGTGCCTTTTTTTACGTTCTCATACCTTTTTCATGTGCTAACAATAACAAAAGCATAAATGGTTACCCTGTTCGCATGTATGAACTCGACACGGCAAATTCCTTCAGTAAGGGTGCGTTTGGCACGGCTTATAGAAGTGCTTATTGAAACTGTTTATGCTCAATAAGCACTTTGAAGTGCCAAACAGCAAAATAGCAAAACTGCTTATGTGTATAAGCACCTGTAAGCACTTTGCAATTTTATACTAGCATAAGCACTTTGAGTGAAGCAGCAAAACGTAGCTTATAGTGCTTATGTGTGTGAATAAGCAGTTTTGATGGATAAGCATAAGCAGTTTTGCCAAACAGGTTGACTGCTTTTGTACAATAAACACTATAAGCAGTTTTGACATAATAAGCACTATAAGCAGTATAAGCACTCTAAGCACTTTGTGTATAAGCCGTGCCAAACGCACCCTAAGCCTGGACTGGCCCAGGGACAAATCAAACCGAGCTCTAAATTTGTTATAAGAAAAATCGTAATTACATGGTAATCTAGTCAAAGTCGTGTTCAATAAAGATGATCCACACACGGTTTTCTTTTCTTGTCTGAATGTGAATAAATATATATAGAAGATGCAAAACAAAAATAATATAAAGAACGAGTTTTGAGACAAAGAATGGATTTTTTTCTTCAAAGAAAAAGTTTATACTATTATTTAAGTATATACTAGTACTATTTTATTTTTTAGAGAAGGGAAGAGAAGAAACAAGAACAAGCATGAATCCCTGGTTGGCCACATCCTAGCCATCACTAGACGATCGGACGTTAGACCTGCCACCCATGAATACTCTCGCGGCCCGAGGCCCCAGCAGCGCTCACCTCCCGTCGTTTCCGTTCTCATTGGCTCCCCTCATTGGCCGCCGTCGCGTCGCTGAGCCGCCGCCGCCGGCCTCGGCCTCCGAAGGTGAGAAACCCTCATGTCCCCATCTCCCTTTCGGCTTCCCTCCCCTCTCCTCCCCACCACACCTCTCCGCCCCGTCCCCTCCTGTCTCCCGCACTGGTCATTAAGTTTTCGCCATTGACCATTCGGGTTACCTGCTCCTTGTGGACAGGCGCTTGCGGTTTAGATCAGCCGTAATATTTTTGTATTGCTAGATCCTACGATTGTTAATTGTTGTTTGTTATCTCATCATGTTTTGCACCGTGTATTCATGTTAGTCTGGGGGTTTGCTCTTCCTAGGGTTTGCTGTGTCTATGTGTTCATCTCACATGCACTTCGATTTTTATTACGGGTTCATTAAATGTTTGCTGTAAAATTGTTTACTATGCCAGTTTGTTCGGTTTCTACAACCAGTTGCTAAGATGTCAAAAATTGTATTTGGCTATACTTATACTATGTCAGCATGATTTGAGAATCAGTTGCGTGACTAATAGTTTCTAAAGTCATACTCTACCTGTCATGATAATAAAACATTTGGATTTTTTGCATCAATTTCAGGACTGATATAAGATGCAGACAGCAAAGCGCAAGCGAACAGATGAGGACAGAGAACACTTGGTTAGAAAGCAAAATGATCACGCCGGCAATGGTGAGTCGTGAATATTAAGTTCCCTATAACCCTGCAACGTGCACACTGTTACACGGCCGTTCGGTTGGTAACACTATTACAATTACCATGTTTCTTCAATCATGCAGGGGCCATCCATTCAGATATTGCCCATTCCGCTGGATTTATCCAGCCAAATGAATGTAGCGAAAGCTCCTCTACTGAACTCGATGAGCTAGTTGTTTCAGTATTATCCAAAGTTGTTGTTTCCCTTGCTTCATTCATTGGTAATTGTTTTATATGCCATAATTCCCATATCTGTATTTGCATATCAGTAATTAATGGTTCAAATTATGATCATCTGTAGGAGATACTGAGTACCGCAGATGTGCAGGCATGATCGTCAAAGGCTGGTATGATAAAGATACATTGCTTCTGACTTCAGCTTGTTTGGTTAGATCTTCAGATAATGAAAATGAGATCATTGATAACCTGACGGTTGGTGCCTGCAAATTCTGTACTTCTTTCTCTTGCCTTTATTTACCATCCCAGTACTCATCCTATACACCTTTTGTTTTTGTTTATCCTGGCAGATCAAAGTGCGTCTGCCAGATAATCAGGTTGTAATTGGGTTATTACATCGTTATGATTTGAAGTATGATATTGCTGTTGTCAACATTGAGCTAGTACATGGTTTTCGAGCAGTAAACTTCAGTCCCAGACGCCAGACACTGTTTGAGTCCAATAGTAAGGTTGTAGCTGTGGGACGGTGTTTTGACTCAGGCATGTTTACGACCATAAACGGGATAGTGACTGGCACACCAAATGATGAACTTTTCTGTGACGTTTCACTCTCCACATGTAGAAACAATGAGGTGAGCTGTTGGTTTTACCCTTTTTTAGATGGAAACAACTATTCTGTATTGTACCTATTCACCTTGAACTCATTTCAGTCTAGCGATTTCAACTTCCAGTGTCATGTATAAATTTCTTCATTGTCACTTCAATCCTTTGCCAGATTTTGACCGGAGGTCCCCTTGTTGGTCTTGATGGGTACTTTGCTGGAATGACATGCTGTGATTGCGAAAGGACTGCATTTCTGCCAAGGAACAATATTATTAAATGCTTGGGCCCTTTCGGGATACTTTGGTTTGTATTTCTGAACTTAGAAGAGTCAGTTACCTGATTACATCTCCACTGATTGTTCACTCAATATCCTGCCGTTTGCCATCTCATATTTTTAAGCTTTTAAGGCTTTCCATTTTGAAGGCCATTAATTATTGAGGTTTATTTCTATATGAACATATATCCTGTCAGATCATTAGCTTTTTGGTACCCTCTTCTACCCTCATTACATTTTCATACCTTTAGCCGAAGTGCTGAACTAAGGTACAGTACTGGTACTACTTAACACTTGCAAGCACATCGCGTGACGTGTCAGCATGCATTCTAGACTAGACTTAAGAGTTCTTGTTGCAAGGTAGGTATTACATTGTTGAAGCCAGAAGGTAGCCATTTCTTTTTCTTTTACTACATAATATAATGCGGAACTTAAGTTTCTGACTTTGGAGCATCAGATCTCTTTTGTTTTGAATATGCATGATCCTGTTTACTTTGTTATTTCAATTAGTGGCAGCCTTTCCTTCGGCACCTTATTTTTCCTTGGTGGGGTCATGTCGGTTAGTTTTGTTGTGTTATTGATCAAAACCACTCCTAATATAATGTACAGTACAATCTCTCATGGCCTGGTCTAGAATGTAGTTGCGGTTATTGTATGGGACTGTTTTTCCACTCTCTGCTAATACAAAGACATTAGAAAAAAGCACCTGGTCTTTCTGTGGGTTTTGTGGTGACATGTTTTGTACACTATGTAGGCTTGATATTCAACAGCGTGATGGTACAAGAGATGTAGGCACTGCAGATGACGGTTAGTTTTATTTACTATACTTGTTTGTGTCAATCATAACAAATATTCACTAATTGATTCAACTTGTTTCATTAGAATTGTTTGAAGCTTTTTGTGAAGTTGCAAGATGCAATGGTTATCCCTTGCCAACAAAGATAGGTGGTGAGCCATTACTGTAAATTTGTCTTAGTACTGGTGTACATCTTAACAGTTTCTAAGTGATGTATCACTTTTCCATATACAGAAGAGGTCGATCGCATGCGCGTGATCAATTCTTTTGAAGATGAATTTGATGGTGATATCTGGAGTACACTCAGTAGAGATATTGATTCCACAATGTCTGATTGTGTTGTCTCACTTGCTTCATTCAGTGGTGATCTCATTACTATTTTTTTATTATTATCTATTGTTTAGTACATTATTGATGATCAAATCATGATCTGTGTAGGGGATGCAAGGTTTTTTGTTTGCACGGGCGTATTCATAAGCTGTCATCCGGCAAGAATCCTGACCTCTGCAAGTTTAGTTAGAAAAAATGACGATGAAAACAGTATTGATGATAACTTATGGGTTAGTATTTGGTAGTGCTAACAGTTGTTTTCTCCTTTGACTTATTTATTATTCATGATTCTACCTTACTATAATCTTGTCCCTGCAGATTCAAGTGTCCCTTAAAACTAAACAACGTGTCAGAGGGATGTTGAGATATTATAATTTACGTTATAATGTTGCTGTTGTTGACATCATGGGTTTCCGTAGTCCTCATGCAATAAACCTTGAGAAGGACATTTCTTTTGCCCCCAATATTGAGGTGATAGCATTGGGGTGCCGCTTCAATCAACGTAAATTAATGGCCACAAATGGGGTGCTGACTGACAAAAAAGCAAGCTTGACTGCAAAGATCTTAAGTTGTCCACTTGTAAAATCACCAAGGTAATATTTTGCATGGCACAAAATAATTATTTGTAATAGACAAACTTCGCTGTCACTGAATTTACTGAATACAAGACAATTGTTTTTATGTTCAATCATTTATAGTTGTATGTACAGTTCACATGCTTTCTCTTTGCCTGCTAGGCTGGTATTGGAGGTCCTCTTATTGATAGTCATGGGAATTTTGTTGGCATGAACTTTATTGATGATGAAGGAACTCCATACCTACCAAGAAATGTTATCCAGAAGGTCTTGAAAAGTTTTGATGAAACATGGTATGTTGTACATCGACACATTATTGTATGCAAGTGCTTTTTCAGCATCTTTCTGATTTGGCACCTTCTTATTTATGGCTTTCTCCAGCCTGACTATAGTTAGCTACATTGTGGCCTAAAACCCCAAACCTTGATCACATTACTGAGGATTGTTCAGCTGTAGCTATGGCAGCATTGTCCCTGCTCACTCATTACTTTTAGGAAACTATTAAACAAAAACAACAAGGCATTTAAGTCTAAGCAAGTTGGGGTAGGCTAGAGATGAAACCCACATGAGCCAAGCACAAGCAAAGCACAAGGACCAATAAGACCAGAAATTAATGTCACGGCGAGTGAATTGCTTCGGGATTTTGAAAATGAAATCGTTTGAAGAGGTGTTTCGACACTGAACAGAGGTAGACAATGTTTGTTGCCGTGGTGCTAAAATTTGTAATGAACTAAAAAGAATCAAGAAAATGAAGTATTCCTTTAGGAAATTGAGACCCCATTCCAACATTCCAAACTGGCTTTAGGAAATGTTCTTGCCAGTATAATAAATATTTTAAGAGCCGGAAACCAAGTAGTTTATTATGCTATAGCTATACCATACTGAGCTGCCATAACTCATTGCTTAAATCCAATGCTGATTATTTCCATAATGATGAACAATTGTTGTTTCTATAGGCATACTGCTGCCGAGACTCTCCATGAAGTTGGTCTGAACAGGTTTGGGTACATGTCAATATATGTATTTACTTTGCTTCATCGAAATTAGTTAAATGACTTTTTCCTTTGAAATTTGCTCAATGACAGATGGCCTGTGCCCAAACCAGTTTGGTATTATCCATGTTTTCACGAGGTAGTTCCACAGTTCTACGAGGAAATTGATGGCGTACTGCAGATAAGATAGACTGTTTTGGAAGTAACAGATCTTGATATGCTGAGAGCACTGCTGGGTTTCTTTGTGTCACTCCTTTCTACCCTATCTAAGTTGTATCGAACCACTCGTGAAATATAGTTTATGCTCGTGTTCCTTGTGAATTGGACTCCACGTACTGTCATTTTCCTCCTCTTTTCCGATGGGGGTACACCTACAGTTGTGCCATGATTCTATGCTGTTTGTAACAGCCTGCAAGTTATGTGTTTGCTGTCTGTGTTTAAATGGTTAGAGCAAATTGGGTTGGTAACGCATTAGCATGCTTTTTTTATTACAACACCCGTTAGCATGCTTGATCAGCAATTAATAATCTTTCAAGTATGCAACGTGCCGGCGCACATCTATTCTTCAATCCACATTCTTCAATTGGTGATGACGTTTCTTATTAACATTTTTGGCTTAGTTCATGACAGCCAATGTAGTACAATTTTGAAATGAAACCAGTGGTCTCAATATTAGGCTACCTTTTCTCCTATTCAATTGATTTTCATATTTGTTTTTGTAGGATTATGTAGTATGTAAAAAAAAATCATCTCATTTTTATATAATGGCACAGAAAAATTTCAATTTAGAAGTCCCGCATAATGTAAGTACAAGCGGAAAAGCTTCGTCTGTAGTTTCCTTTTGCATTTTTTAGATAACGGGTAGAGAGAGAGAGAGAAAAAATCTCGCATATCAGCCTACAGCACGAATTGGCCCAGCCCGAGTCCACTCTGGTCAACCTCGCTGTCCTGGTCGCTGGATTATGTTCGACGCACAAGATCGATGCCGGTGGTCCAGAAGGGTTTCTCCTCAATCAGCTGTCCGTATTGGATCGGATATTACTCCACGCACCGCTCGCTCGCCGCCGTGCCGCTCCTCCTCCACTCGCGACGTGGACTGTGCATCGGTTTTCCGGAGGGCTGCTGCTGATCCATTCCGTCGCGATTGGAGTCCTTTTCTTGCTAAGGTATTCCTAGCATTCTTCACCTTCTTTTTCAAGGGAAAATTGGATTCTTACACTGAAAGATACTGGTTTTAGAAATTTACCATCAAACTTGTGCAGCTCATTTTAATACCAACCAAGATTTCTAACATTTTCCATCAGCTGTCAGTAGCCAGCCGCCTTCTTCTCTCTCGTCCCCGGCTCCGGCAGTGACGGCTGCTCGCTCTGCTGCGCTCTTGTCTGCGAAGCTCCCTCGGGCTTGTGAACCGCCTCCCTTCCCCTGAACCACACGTGAACCGCTGCCCTCCTCGTGAACCACATGTGAACCGCCTCCCTTCCCTGGGCTGGCTGCTCCTCCGCGGCATCGTCCAGTAGGCTGGTGGCCATTTCGGAGCACGCTGGTGGTGTTAATCAACCGGAAAGAAACAAGTGACCGCCAAAATGGGAACCGTAGAAGCAATACAAGACGGTGATGTGATCAATTTTGGCCTCCTTCGTATTTAAATAGGAAATCGTGTGCAATTGTGGTTAGGTTTCCATATTCGGGGAAAATGAAATCCTAGCTTTTTCGGATGGATTTTCCGACTACCAGGCACGAGTCTTTTTATTTCGTTTCATCATGACTACTCGTGTGATCGCGTCCATTCCATTCATTCTGTGGGATGAATGATTGTGGGTAAGGTCTGACGAGCTCAGGAGAGGCAAGAGCTAGCCAGACAGCCAACCAGATGAAATACTGACCAAATTAATAAGCTCCATTTGTTGTTATTCAAAAGCTAAAATCCAAGCACGCCTGCCCAGAATTTGAACACACCCAATTTCGGCCGAACGAATAGTTCCATTCGCCTGTCCAAAGCTTTGGATCTGACTTTCTGCTGTTACTTATTTATGTATTTATTTGCAATGTTAGTTTCTCCGTTATTTGATTCTCGCCATGTGTGATTTCATCTACTTCTGCACAATCTGATCATGTTGGTCTGGTTGTTTGCTTCTCCTACATTTGGCTTATGTACTTCTATTTCATTACTGCTCTCTTCCTGTGAATATTACCTGTAGGTTAAAATGGCTGGGAAGGAAGCGGCAAAGTCTAAGGTGGTGCTAATCAAGGGACGTAGGCCTCGTCCGCACGCCCCGGATAAGTTTGATCTTGCCATTTTTGCGGGGACAGTTATCGTGGCAGAACCTAATTTTTGCTATGTGATTGTGAGCCGTGAGATGGTTCATGAGGCTTATACCTATGAGGTTCGTTTCCCTGACGGAGTGACAGGTCCAGTGCAAGAGTTCTCACTGCCCCCTAATGTTCCAAACCCCTCGCAAAGGGGGAATTTAGCTGCGTTCTATGTTCAACGTGATACCGTGGCATATGATGCTACTAGAGTGCAAGCAGCTGAGATTGGTGAAAAGGTGTCAATGTTTCAAGAAGTCCATCTTTGTGATTTCGATAGCAACATGGATTTATTTCTCACTGATGGACGTGTTAAGTAAGCCTTTTCTTCTATAACTCTAATTTGATGGAATTTTGATTTCCTTTGTTGATTGGTTTCTAAGGGGAATTTTTTTCGAATGCAGTACTCTAGGAAACGTCGGAAACAACTATTTCAAGCATGACTGCGCTCCATCCACTTTCACCCAAAATGGTGCTCCTGTCTTTGATAGCAATGCCAATTTGGTGGGCATATGCTATCGCAACTTGGGTGCATGTTGTGCTCATGACGTGGATGAAATAACAAAAGATCTTCTAAAGCTGGATGAAGCGCAAGGGCCAAGATCACCAAAGGTTCAAATGTTGTCTCTTTTTTTCCATGTTATTTATTCTTCTTTAACTCCATACCTTTTTTTTGTTATTATTGTAATTTTGTCTGTTCTTTCTCTATTTGCAGACCTTTTGGGAGTTTGTGGAGGGAGTAAAAGCTGCAGGTGTGTGGTGGAATTGAATTTCCAGTGACAGCTAAGAAAGACCTAATGATGTTGGAAGTAACTAATGGTGTCCTCATTGTAGCAAGTGATTTACATGCTGGTTTGTACCTCTGATGATTGTCAATCCTACATGGAATTTGTGACTCTGTAGTCCTAATCAATTGTCTCCCCATCTTTAGTAGGTGTTGTACTTTACTAGTAGCAGAACATGTCTATGTATGAATTGATGGATGCTCCACTACCGAGTTCAATTCCATAATTATGGATTGCTTTTCTGCTTGTCTTCCGTTAGATTTGAGCCAGCTGCCAATATAATGCGCCAATGCCACCTGATTTTTGGTCGGCGTGGAATTTTGATATTGAAATGACTACTGCTCGTCCTCGTTGGATTCTGTAAACGTGATTGGTGATCTTTGATCTTTCCTATACGTACTATGGGGGTGATATGTTTGTATAGCAGATTTCCTTTTATATTGATCACAGTAAATGCTTCTTCTTTCCTTGGCAGAGAGCAGACGTTCTTGTTTGGGAGAAGGAAATGCAGGCCACACGTTTACTCCCAAGCAAGCATCACATCATCTGTGGACTAAAGAGCGATATAACATTGTAGTAGTATAAACGCGGTGGTTTCGGGAACGGGTAGCAAATGCAATGCAACCAGGCTTGAGGATATGGAATGGATCACTGAAGAGCGGACGATTTTCTCAGAGGGAAAAAACTTGGATTATTGGGCAATCATTTACGGGACGGAGGCTTGAGATTTGGTATACCACACCGTATCAGAAACCACAAGCAGGCGGAACTGCGCTAGCAGGCGCACTGCATGCGTCCTCGGTCCACATGCTGACTTTAAAGTGCACGGCGCATGTGTATATAGCTACGGACCAGGCTATGTGTGCACAGCAGTAACAGACTAGCATCAGAGCAGTAAAAATTGAACCATAACAATTTAACTTTCACCATGGGAGCTAGAGAACTCAAAGGGCGATCCATGCATTTGAACTGTGGATTGGATGGACATGGAATGCGTTGGTTGCGTTAACTTGGTTGTAGAGATTCCATTGCAATTTGGGAAACTATTACTCCTCTCGATCAGGTCTCAGCTCTGCATTCAACGCGCTTCTTCTTCTCAGCGGACGCGCGTGCCCATCCAAGTTAATTGTCTGGGATGGATAGACCGATCAGTGGATGAGCTGGACCAATCGACTTCTTAATGTATGGTGTGGTACACACGCACGACGGAACGAAGGATGGGGGCCGATTTATCGACAATGAGTGGCCAAGACCAACAATTGTTCCTTTTTTTTCTTTTTTGAACAACGACAAGACCAACGTTCGTGAGAGGCCATGGTTTGCTTGCCTTTTGCTCTGCAGGTCCCAATTGATATGCGTCAGACACGGTACACGCTACGTACACAGGCGATTCGTAGACACTGCGCGCGGCAGTGGCTTGAGTGATGGAGCATTGTATACTGCTGTACATAGTGGCAGGCCTTCTCGCTGCTGGGTTGGTCACGCGCGCAAAGGCTACGAGACGAGTTATTGCTGTGTCCTTTGCCCTAATGATCTCTCACCTGCCTCAAGCAAGCGAGCTCCGATCGAGGAGTCGTCCACGGCCACCATCACCATGCTAGTATATATGCTAGCACAGGGCGCGTTGTGCTGTGCCTTACTACTCAGCACCACATATCGTTGGTTGGAGCTAGCTCCCTCTGCCTCTTGACCATTCACCAAGAGCAGTTGCCAGGTACACGCCCTCTAGCTAGCTACTACTACTTTTTGGTGCGATTCTTTAGGACTTTCTGTTGGCTTGCAGTTGATTGGGTTTTAATTTGCATTTTACCTGACCATATACAGAAAAAATCATGTCTTAATTTTGTACCTGCATTGGTTGATTTGTTACCTTTCTTTGCTCGATCCGAACAAACTGTGACATTTCCTCATGCATATGCTTATTAATATGTAGATCAATACTATGTCTGTGGTGCGCGTGGATCACTGGAACAGCTTCCAGGGCACCGGTTTCGTGTGCTACTCTGGCTACGGAAAATGCCTGGTCATGTCAAGCTCCAAAGTTACCCGTGGTAGGAAGCTCATGCATGTCGCGTTGCCTAACCAGCAAGCCGGCAACACTGAAGCTAGAGTGCTCTACGAGAGCAACCGCACAATGCTGGCCTTACTTGCGTTTAGTCCTGGCGTTGCGGTTCAGGAGCTGCAGTTTGCCGCCTTTGGATACTCCTCTCAATTCGGGTCGAGTCTTTGCGCAAGGATACAATGAGATGAGAAGTGGACAACGCCTTTCGAACCCTGGAAATTACAGTGGCAACATCATGTAAAGCTAACACTCTCAAAATATTAGCAGCTAGCTTCTCGTACTCTCTCATCGGCTAACAACTACTATTATTCCTCTCGATCAGTGGCGAACCAGGAACAGGAGCATCAGGGCACCAACACTACATTAGATGCGACTACACGGCCTCAGATGGCCTAGAAGGAGCTCCTGTTCTCAAGGATGGCTTGGTGGTTGGAGTACACTACTACATGACTCAGGGTACAAGTGGAATCAGGCTTGCCAGTTCTGTGTTGTCTGTGCGTTCAACTTTGCGGGGCTGGCTGAAACTTGGCGATGTAAGTACATCTCTTGCATGGAATTTATCTTGACCTGTAGTACTAAGCTCAGTATAGTGCTCTTCCTCATCAGGGGGACAACTCTCAGATCCGTGATATGCTAGAGATGATCGCTTCTGCTGCGTAATCGATCCATCGAGGTACAACTGGGCGGGGCACACATTACGCAGGTAAATGCTATTCCTTCCCAAGTTCAAGTTGTTTCAAGCACGCATTGCATGCTTCATACACGGTAACATTAATTCCTTGCACTGCGAAAATGTAGGAGGAAATTAACCAGATGGACTTGCCAGCCGAGATGACGGCAACCAATTAAGTAGTAAGATCAGACGGAGAATCGCATTAGATGTGACTCGTGTCTTGTTTTGTCTTTTGCAATATGTGTGTGATGACTGATGAGTCTTCGTTGTGGACAGCAGAACTTGTGAGCCGTCGCCGTTCCTATGCATCACGCATAGGCCTTTAGTATTTGTTTCATCTCTCTCATGTGTGAAGATCGACTTTTAATTCAGCTTAACTTGTCTCAAAAATGTGTTATGTGGACGGACATTAGCTAGTGACATGGCTCCATGACAAAGCAATCGGCATAGTGAAAATTTTCTTAGTTAGCGAGGGGAAACTTGAATGCCGTATTTGCTTGTTCAAATAGATTTTCCGTTTATCGAGTATAGTGAAAAAGTGAGAGTGATGGTGTTTCCCACACTCGCACTGTGAAAATTAAGCTCAGAAAAATCGGAAATTGCTACTTACGTGTAGTGGTACGTCATCCCTGTCTTTGGGTAGTACTAGTATTAAGTTGGGAAACTGTTCTCTATAGAGCATTGTCCAGGGATTCTAACGAGGTAGTGCATGAACTTTCTAGGCTATCTTTTTTTTTTAGGAATTCAAGGCTATCTTTTTATTTCAAATAAGAATGTATTTGAGTGGATGAACACCCGTGAGATTCTAGGATTTCTTGTGAGTTAATCAATAACAGGTGGCTTTTTCTTAAAAAAGAAAAAACAAGAGCGCTGCTTTTTTAGACGTTCATGGGCCATATCATAGGCAGAGGCCAGCGGGCAGCCCAGCAGTGGAAGCAGGACCGTGGCAATGGAAACGCTTGCTTTTTTTGTGTGTGTGTGATTGGTGGACACGCTTGCTTTGTTTTTTTCCCGAGAGCCTTTGTTGCCACCGAGCGACTCCGACTTGAAGCTCACGCCGGGCCGTGGTTCAGTTGCTTCATGTGCTCCTCCGAAACGTACCAAAATTTTTTTGGCGTAATAGTCGATTTGGTCCTTTAACTATGACTTAAAGTTCAGTTTCGTCCTTTAACTTTTAAAAGGTCTAACTTAGTCTCTAAACTGTAGTTAGAAGGTTCTATTTCGTCCATAATCTGATGTGGCATCCACGTGGCTCACCATGTCAGCACGTGTCACGCCACATCAACTTCAGTTTTGAATTTTAAATTTTAAATCGATATTTCTCTAAAATATGAAAAATAAGATTTTTTTACATTTCTATTGCGTGAAAAAATAGCATCCCATCAAGTGATACAAAATATTGTATATTTAGTTTGAAAATTCAAATATTTGGTATCACTTCGACATAGATTGAACATATTTTATAGTATTGATATTTTTATATACCACTTGATATATTTTTTAAAAATTGACCCAAGTCAAAATGTTGGGATATATACTATTTTGTTAATGCAATAGCAACAATTAAAAAAAATCATATTCTCATATTTGAGAGAAAAAATAATTTGAATTCAAAATACAAAGCAAAAGTTGACGAGATATGTCATGTGTTGATGTGGCATGCCACGTGGGTAGCCACATAGGATCAGAGACGAAATTGAACCTTCTAACTAAGTTTAGGGACTAAATTGAACCTTTTGAAAGCTGAAGAACGTGATTGAGTTTTGAGCCATACTTGAGGGACTGAATTAAATTGACTATTTTGCCTTTATTTTTCCTTGTTTCTAAAATATAAAATCCCCTTTGTTATCGCACTCCGGCCGTCATCGATCATCCCAAACACACGGACTTAAATTGTGTAGAACGTTTACTTGCGATTAACAAATACTCTGTTCGTCTTTTAATGTAATGTGTTTTTGACTTTCAGACATCTACTTTGACCATTTGTATTATTTAAAATATTTGTAAAAATATTATTTTTATTATAATTTGTTTTATCATCATGTTTACTTTATATATGATTTATTTGTTTTTATAATTTTACAAATATTTCGAACAAGTTGAATGCACAAAGTTGATATCTCCTCCATAAAAAACGGTCTAATGTAATGGATAGAGGGAGTACTCCGCGGCTAGCTAGCTTCCAGAAAGAAAAATCTCACTCCCCGCGCACGTGAGTAGAGACATGCAAAGCCTAGTGCAACCAACCGCGCAAGAGCTACTCCCTCCTTTACTAAATTGTTGTCGTTATTGACATTTTTCGTAGCGTTTGATCATTCGTCTTATTCAAAAAATTTCTTCAAATACAAAAAGTAATATGCTACATTTCAACTTTCTTTAGTGATAAAACATATTCTAACAAAATATATGACATTTGTTAAACTTTATTTGAATAAGACAAATGATCAAACTTAACAAAAAAGTCAACGGCGACAACAATTTAGTAAGGGAGTAGTATACAATCAGCAGCTCGTTTGCTCTGGGGCGCCAAGTCAACAAACATGACATCAAAACAAAACAGAAACTGCTCGCGAGCACGAAGTCGATCAAGATTTTCACCCATTGCTCCGCGCCCCCTTGCCACGCGAGGAAGATCCGGCCAGACCGCCACCCGTTGCCAGAGCATGTGGGCGGGCATGCCCGGCGTAGAGGGCTTGTCGACCGGCGGTGGTGGGACGTGGATGTTGTGGCGCCGTGGATGCAAGCCCGCACGCGTCGGACGAGGCCGCCGTGGCGCCCGGTCTCCTGTCGAAAAGGGGTGAGCAGGGGGAGGGAGGGAGGGAGGTGGACGTGGACCGTTGTCGCGCGTGGGAGCTGGGGTGCGCGGCCTCCCTCCTCGTAGATCCGAGGCATACCGGTGTCGGTTCCGGTGAGAGGGAGGCTGGAGCCCGCCGCACTTTGGTAGCGTGGTGTGTGTGTGGGGGGGGGCAGCTGCCCGACGGAGAGGGACTACGCTGCCATCCTCGCGGGGCCGAGTGGCTTTTTGCTGGGGCGCCCGCTCGGGCAGCCGCAAGGCGGGCGGGCGGCGCGGAGGGAGGCTTAGCGTCGACGATGACGACTCAGGTTTCGCCCGCCACCCCTCAGCGAGAGTCTCGTGCGCATGAACTTTCTAGGCTATGTTTTTATTTAAATAAAAAATAAAAATGTATTTGGGTCGACGAACCCTCTAATGATTCTAGGATTTCTTATGAAAGCTTGTTCCCAAGCGCTGCCTGTTTAGGCGTTCATGGGCCATATCATCGGCGGAGGCCAGCGAGCGGCCCAGCAGTGGAAACAGGACCGTACGTCTTACGGAATCGCTGGAGAGCCGGTATCATGTGAAGCCTTTGTTGGCACGGAGCGACTCCGACTTGAAGCTCGCGCCGGGGCGTTTGCTCAGCTGGATGTGCTCCTCCCAAACGTATATTTTTCCGTTTGTTATCCACGCAACGGCACATGCATATCCTAGTGCCGAAGGACTTAATTGTCCAACGTTAACTTTGCGATTAACAAATACTCCTACTCCGCGGCCAACGCTAGCTTCCCGAAGAACACACAGAAAAATCTCACTTCCCACTTCCCAGGCACGCGAGTAAAGACATCAACCAACAAGCGGAGCTACTATACAATGAGCAGCTCGTTTGCTCTCGGGCGCTTTAATTTAATTGTGTGAAGTCAACAAACAGGACAGCAAGACAAAACAAAAACTGCTCGCGAGCATCTAACGAGAGCCGCTGCTGCTGAGAAACTACGGCTACCGACGCCTCTGACCGCCGGCATGCGTGCGAAGAAGGTCTAAACGTAATGTGCGATCAACGCTACCTAATGTAATTTTTTAGAGAATTTTTTTAGAAAAGTATCTAATATAATGACCAGAGTTATAATCAGTCAGGCATGCTAATCACGGCCAGATTTGACAGAGACTCCGCAACTGTACTGAAACTGATGGCCAAAGTACACGCAGACCGATGAGTTGAGAAGATCAATATACAGATGATTACATAGGCGCGAGCGGCCGAGCCTGAAAGACGACTGATTGATTAATTATACAGTATTATAGGTAGCAAGTTCCTTTTGCTTGCATTGCCCAGATGTTCCTACTCCAGCGGTCCAGCTTTTCGTTCTTTCATTTTTCTGTGGCCTCCAACCCACACCCAGCCCAAGGAAGGAAGGCATCTCGGCGACCTAACCGCGGGCACGAACCAATTTGCACATCTATCTCGTCGGTAGTACTAGTATCATCGTCGGGAGTACAGCACGGCGCGTACATGCACAGTACCCCGAACTGATATTGCCCGAATAGAACAAGGATGCCCTACGCCCATGTCAGGACAGTGAGTCTCCCAAATCTGTCAGTAACTTCAGTTTTTTTTTTTTTGTTAGTCTTACTGTTAGTCAGTGTAATGTGTCTTCGTTAAAAAAAGGCATTATTAGGCTTAAGTGTAAAAAAGAAAATGAAGGAACAGATGAAGCAGCTATGCAATGATCGGGCCATTAATACCAGGGAAAGGCCCAGAGGATTGTGTTGGGGGACAGCGGCAGTACTATTTTTGCTGTACCGCAACTGATACAAGACTGGCCTGGCCACTCATTCTTGGCCCTGTCTCCTCACCTACCCTTGTGAATTGTGATACGCCGACACAACAAGCATTGCTATACCAAAACAACTCAAACCCAACCTTGTTAAAAAAGCATAATACGAATACAGTACATGCTCGGAATATTTTGAGCGGGAAAGCATGGCCCATGCAGCAGCCTACTGACCCGCCGGCTGCTGACCAATATAATCCATCTTATTATGCTAGAAAAGCGAGTTGATCCAAAACGCTAACTACCCTACGACTACCCTGGCGGCAGATGCCTACCTCATAATTGCAAGCCCCAACCCAATGAGTGCGGTCCATCTGCAACTGCACAATGTATCCCTTCCGGCCCCCTCTCTGAGAGTTGAGAGCAGCAATTAAGCAGTACTCCGTAGTACATAACATAATAATGTAGTAGTAGGGTATAGAAATGCACAGTAATCACACAGTACATCCGAGCAAAATATGTGTTTGGGGTTCATCCATCATGTACACAACTAGCTATACACTGCAGTTGCAATGCTATACACATATGGAAATCATCCTTGGCCGTCGCAATGCTAATGATGCCACCACTTATTTCCACAGAGACACCGCAGTTGTTGCCCTTTTTGTGGAGGAGATGAATATACACTCAATGAACAGAACGAAAGGGGGGAAAAAGAAAAGATGACGAGTAGTGGCACGCAGCGATGCACCGAGACAAGAAAGAAGCAGGGCAGGGGTACCGGCCGATCGAGAGGCAATGCCTGGGTCCAGGTAGGCATCTCTTAGAAGAGCTCCCACTCGAACCTGGGTGTCGGCGCGGCGGTGGTGGTCATCGGCATCGCCGGGGCCATGGTCGTGACGGGTGCGGCCGACGTGGACGGGACGGAGGACAGCAGGTCGAAGGTCTCCCAGCTCGCCGTGGCCGTCTGCGGCGCCGGCGCGGTGCCGGTGGTGGGCGCGGGCGGCTGGAACTGCCGGCGCTGCTGGTGCTGCTGCGGCGGGCGCGGCGGCAGGTGCGCGGGCCGCGCCTTGCTGGCCTGCTGCCTGTTCTTGGCGCGGATGGCGTCCAGCGCCTCCACGTGCTTCTGCACGCGCTTCTCCTGCTCCCGCCGCTTCTCCCTGACCTCGCCGTCGGCGGCGACGGCGTCCAGCTTGACCAGCTCGTTCATGAGCGCCTCGGTCAGCGCCACCACGTCGGCGTCCACCACCTTCCCTCCCTTGCTCACGATCGCCTCCAGCGCCGACACCTGCCGATCAGAACGAATGATCAAAATGCACCCATTAATTTGGGCCAAGTCTAGTACTAGCTAGAATCAATTATACTACCTTGGACGCGAGCTTGTCGACGTCTTGGGCGACGCGGCCGATGGCCTTGGCGGCTTTCGCGGCCTTGGTGGTCCTGCGCTCCTCGAGGATCCGCTTGGCCTTGGCGGCGGGGTCCTCGAGCATGGCCATCTTGGAGCGGTCCTTGACGCCGGCCATGTCGAGGAAGGCCTTGGAGTCGCGCTCCTTGTCCTTGTAGAGCACCTTCTGGTCGTCCGGGTGCAGGCCCGTCTTCTCCGAGAGCAGCTTCTTGAGCTCGCCGAAGGAGGCCTGCGCGTTGATGTAGATCTCGTGGTACACGCCGTTGAACTTCACCTTCACGCGGATGGTGGGCACGGGGGCGCCGCCGGGGGCGGCTCCGCGTCGGGGCTGCGCTTCTGGACCAGCATGCCGCCGGGCCGGACCTCCCACACCTCCTCCTTGGCCTTGGCCGCCGCCGCCGACTCCTTCATCGTCGTCTTCAGCTCCCTCCCGCCGCGCATCATCTCCCCTTCCTCTGCTTTTATCTCCTACGACCACGTAGTCACTACTCACTACTCACTAGTGTGTGTGTATGTACACCCTAAACAGCAATGCGGAAGATCTCTGCTCTGCTTCGCCGGAACTAGAAAAATCACTTCTTTGGTTGATTGGGGCTACTAAACTGCCGGAACCTCTAAATGTATGCTGGTGACCTTAAAATGGAGAAATTGTGTGGTGGGAGGAAAAGGACACGATGACACAACTAAGGGACAGGGGAGGCGGCACGCCTGCGGAATATATACACACAGACTCCTTGCGAGTAAACAAGTGTGGTGTGGGGCTCTCTCTCTCTCTCTCTCTCTCTCTCTCTCGAGTACAACCGGAGGTTGGAACAAAAGGACTCAGCAGCTGGCCATTGTCTAATCAAGACAAGGCACCATTAATCACCATTGGAAAATTACTTGGCACCTCTTCCTCTCCTTCCTTCCTTGTTCAGATGGAGGAGATGGAGGAGGGAGCGAGGGTTGGGTGAGTGGGGTGGGGTTGTTGCGATGGCAAAGGGCTGCAAAAGGGTTGGTGGCCTCAGCTGCAAGGCTTGCTCGGGACGGCTCGGTCACTTGTCGTCGTCCTCGTCGTTGCCGGCCTTCGCCTCCAAGCAAGCCTGCGCAAGATCAATCCATCAGTCCTGTGCCTGGATTGCTACCTACTGCTTACCATTCCCGTCGCTTCCTTGGCCTTTCTTCTTTGCCGGGAATGTCATGCTTCGTATGCACACCACTGTGCCACCGCGCAAGACTGTTTCCTTATTCCACCTAACCTACCATAAGTTAGTTGTGCGTGCGTATAGCGTCAGAAATATAATCATGCCCAAGCGTCGGTTCCGCGGTATAATCAATCCGTCCTCATTCCTTAATCATGCCTTGCTTGCAAACAATACTCTCCTCTGCTCGAGCATTGTAGTATTCTTTCTTCTTTTTTTTTTGGCGAACACGAGTAGAGTAGTATTCAATTGTTAACACGGGACAGGTGCATACCAACGAATGGTATAGTTTGCTTTCAGGTGCACGAGAAGGCTTCTAGTACTATTAGTTAGTTGTTCACGGGCCTTGATAGAGTAATCAAGTAGATGATCGAGCTGCAGGACAAAAGCCTAAAGAGTCGGGGATGGTCCAAGAGGAGCATATATCCCCTTCGTCCCGCGCGCTCTGCTCTTCATCATTGTCCATCGGCTTCTTCGTTGGTTCGTTCGTCGACAGATCCGCATAAAGCACTCGATCGACAGACACGAGAGCTGCTCACCACGAGTAGAGTACTTCCATCTAGATCTTCTGATGCCGCCGTCTCACCGCGCGCTGCCAAAACCGAGCAAAAGCCAAGTGGACACCGGAATCCGGTGTGACCACAACGGCGAGCTTCGTGGGCCCACCCGTCAGTGCTCTGCTCTTTCTTCTTCCGGGGCAAGTGGTCAGGTAAGCGCGCGCCACCGACAGCGCGCGGGCGCACGTGGGAATCTGCGGGGGCGTCCACGGCGGCAAGAGAGCTGATGGACGGACGTGATCCGGAAAGGGACCGCGTAACCCACGCCTCTCTCTCTCTCTCTCTCTCTCTCTGACTGCGATGCGGTGGTCCTCTCCATCGACACCGCAACCACCGGCGGCGACGTCGACGGCGCCGGCCGGCCGCCGCGCGTGATATTTCCCGCTTTCTTTCTTCTGCTGCCCCGTGCCGCGTTTGCATTGCGTTGCTTCACTTGCGATCCAAGGCTAGAACTTTCTTCTGTTGATGATCTCGGCAGTACAAGCACGTACGCGGAGACAGGCTTGTAGCTGGGAAATGGAAGCTGTCAGTTCGCGACAAGCTAGTTGGACCGACACCTTCGTTTTCGTCAGTCGTCGGTATCACCACAGCACACACAACGCCAATGCGTGCAGCCAAAGTACTCGCAACTCACAAGCCTCCATCTGCACTTTAATTACTTGTAGTACTCTTTCTCCTCCATACATATATATTGTCTTTCAATTATCATGACCATTATTAATTTCTCGACGACTTTCACTACATATATACTCTCCCTCAGGAGTGCACTAATCAGAAGGGCACCCAAAGACATAATTAACCCAAAGAATTGTTTCAACAAGTACTGCGAAAAATTTCAACTCCGTGCATTTGTACTTTACAGTGGTTAATAATAATAATAATCAGGGTTTCTGACACACACACATAGAGAAGCACAACATAAATGAACGGTTTTGACCTTTAGTTTGACAAGAACAGGTACTCCAGCCAGCCACCTTGCAAATTGGGCTTTGTCCCCATTCTACGCTGCCATGATGGTCACTCCTATTCATATAACCGTTCAATCATCTAGAGACTAACGATGTGGCAAGAAATAAACAATACACAGTCTTGCTTGGCATCAGAATAAAGATCATGGCTTTGCTTTCAGAAAAAATAAAAATAAAAGAGCATGGCATGTTTGTTTATCACTAAAGACGCTCGGTTTGATGCGCATGCGCGGGTGGACAGGTGGTAGCAGATATTTGTGCCTCTAATTTATCTGAAACCCCGGATATAGTATGGTCTAAAGTAGAACGATTTGCACCCTTCACAAAAAGTCAGAAAGATGCATGGGGGAGCCTGCAGCTGGACCATCCATTAAAAAATTCCAGTGCTTAATTACTTTGTTTATGCAGTGCACTGTACTTGATCATAAACATGGTGATTAGTGCATAATTCACATATGTATGATGAATCTTGCATGATATGAACGGTTCCTAGTTTGAGTTTAACGAGTACCTAATAATTGATGTGCATGCATTATATTGTTTCCTCTCCCTGGGCTTCATTTGCTTTTCCAGATATCCATGTTGTCCTGACTTGTAGTATAATGTAGTATAATCTAAATCGATCTCTTTTGAGAGTATTATGATCGGTTCAAGATGCGACATGTTGCTTTCTCAAACAATAAAAAAAAGATGTGATCAGTCATCTATTGCACCAATATCATCGTGACAATTTTTTTGTGCTTGGATGCTCGGGCATTAATTGACCGAATTAAGCTGAAAGTACTTCATTGAGCAAGTTGCGTGCTGTCCTGCTGGATGCTCTGTAATTTATCATCGATCGGGCCCTCGCGTTGCATGATGCAGATCCAGTGGTGGCCAGCGCGCATGTGGGAGTTTCTTTTTGCAGATCGAGGATCACACGACGATCGACATGGATTCTGGCCGCACCATTGGAAGTTACTGTTGACGATCGACATGGATTTCTGTAGATTTGACTGTTTCGGAAGCAGTAAATTATCGGCTATAGAAGTGCAAAACTGCTTGCTGTCATGATTATTTTGAGTACACAGTGGTATATCTGGGCTTACAACACCGTATTGTTAAGAGAAGTTTTTTATCCACAATAATGGGCACTAGTTTTAGAAAACTACTGTACAGTAGTTTGAGGGTAGAATTGTAATAGGATTAATATTAAAGAATTTTACATTATATTTTCACAAAATAAAATTGTTTGGGCCAACCCCCGTTTCTTCTGTACGGCCCAAACGGCAAAAAGGCCCAGGGTCTCATGTTTTTTTTCGAGGTCACGATGATCTCGATCTGTACCCATTATCCACGCAGCCGATGCCTGCAACCCTTTCCCGCGCCGAGCCGGCAGCTTACCCGTTTTCCACGCCGCCGCCGGCAGCGCCGCTCCTCTTCGCACCCATTTTTCACGCTGCCGTGGTCAGATTCGCTGCTAGTTCTTCCCAATTTTCCACGTCGACACCGCCGTCGGCAGCGCCATTCATGTCCTCTCGAGTTGCCATGAGCATCGAAGACAACATCAGTTTCCATAGCCATCCGGCAACATGAAGCACATATCAAATTACTAATTTAATTTTAATTATTAAAATTAATATCTGTTATCTAGGATGGTTTTATCCCTGATACTAGCCAATAGTTGAGGATTTTCGAAATCAGATAAGGATAGATGAAACTACTGCCCAATATTGTGGACCGAAAAACTTCTCTTTGTTAATGGGTCATTCTATCGGAGCAGTTGATCACAATGGCCACAACATTTCCGGTGGTAGTACCTGAAGTAGCCTGCTAGAGACCGCTACCCGGACTCATCTTTCCACCTCTCTCTTGTCATGGTTTAGGGATCACAGCGTTCAGCAACAACAGGTGCTAATTTCAGGACACAAGTGTGTTGGCCTGGCGTCCATTCGATGCTTACAAATTCACTACGGAAACCTTCATCGATGGAGATAAATGGTTGTAATGAACAAGAGTGAACTACATGTTTGGGCCCTGTGGTAAACCGATTGATCACCCTAATTTCTTTGCAAAGACAAATGCCCCCCCCCCCCCATCCATGGATTGGAGACCCCATATTGATATATGGTATTGGGATAAAGGGATTACATAATAGAACAAACATGGAGGCTTAGTAAATTACTATATGTATAGTGTTGTAAGTGTACAACTCTACGAAATTATTTACAACCTCAACTTTTAGGTGACGGATGTTGAGCTCCCTCCTGCGTAGCATGTTTAGTCTAGATGTACACTTGTTCCACAAAATAACAACACCCCCAGTTAGTACAAGGTAGACTCATGAGCTTCTTACCAATTGCCGATGTTGTGCTACCATCGATTTCTTTCCCTTTCTTGTCTTGTACTTCTTACCAATCCCTGGGAGTATCAATTTATAAGGAGTGTTGAAGTTCGTTATGGTCCTACATAGAGCCATGGATTTGATTGAATCTGAGCATTGAAATAACAAGCTCAGATCTCCTGATCGCTTCCTGTGAATCGAGTGATTCTCACATCTTCTAAATTGTTCCAATGCTATGTTTCCAGGGATCTCCCACTTATCTTCAAGGTCAGCACAGAAGCAGTCCAGAGTCGTCTATTTTTAGGAAGAAAAAAACATATAATCAGCATACCTCAGCTATATAAATGCATGTATATATAGGCCTCCTAAAAAAACAATTCATTTTTCGAGTGCTATGTTATCAAGAGATATATATGATAGAATAGTACTTTCCCTCACGAAAATATGCTTACCAGAGGTTTTGTGAAAACAAGAATGTTGAGCGTCAACAATCTCAAATGGCGAGAGCAGCCGACGAGCAAGGACGCTACACTTGGCACAAGGTGTCGCGCTGGAAAAACGGTCGACGTACTCACTTTCATGCTCTTCACATTGGCGAAAAGTGCTGCCGCCTTGCCTTCTTCCTTGGTTAATTAGATCACCGAGATCTCACTCTTGTCCTCAATGTGGGGGCTCCAAGGATGCTCAATATTCACGTCGACGTACGCTAGGGCACCTCGCAAGGAACGACAACCCGATAGCTTGATGGGTATCATGGTCACGGCAGTACTGGCCTTTGAGAGAGCGTACACGGGTCAAGTCATGGATGTCGTGGTCAGGGCGTCTGGCACTGCAGGAGTAGCTTATGTCAATCTTGTCGAGCCTCGGTGCAACGATCCTGGCCACCTTATCACCGATGATGACGTCACCGGGCATTGGGGTTATGATGAAAGCAGCAGTCGAGCCGGAGGAAACGCAGGTTGGGCGCTGTGAGGTCCAGCGTCCGTAGATCGTATGCGTGGACAATCTCTAGCTCTTGGAGCGTCTCGGATCCGAGCACGAGCTGGGACAAGGCTTTCGGGAAGGAAATGCGAATTCGGCGCAGGGAGGGGCAGCACGACGTCAGAAATTCACCGAGGGCGCCCTCAGCTCGTCGTCGCTGAACGAGGGTGAAGACAGCGACTTCTGTTCGTACATAGGTCAACGTCCAAAGATTTGAGCACGTGTTTCCCGGCGTAGCGGAGCCACTGGTTGATCTGCTCCTGCGAGCGAGACGCAGGTCTTGTCGGAGGTCCAGATCGTGAGGGATTCAATGGTCGTTTCTTCGCCGCGCCGAGCGAGCGCCCAGTCCACGAAACCGGCCAAGTGTCCTGCGGTGCCCTTCTCGAGATTCTCATCATCACCATAGACGAAGAACCTGAGGCTCTTGGCATGAACCCAGACGTGGCGCCATCGCCGCGAGAGCACGGCCGTCTTGGTGACGTCGTCGCGCGCGTCGCCGCACCAAGCCGAGGATGACGTGGAGCAAATCGTCGGTGAGGGCGCTGATCCGATCGCGGTGGGCGCCGCGGCGATCCGTTGCCATTGCTCGGGTCGATCGTGTTCGTGTAGAAACAGGCGTGATTGTGGATTGGATCGTTGGCGTCGTGTAGGTTTTGGTTTTTCACCACAACAAAAAACAGACTCCAGCCAGCGCAACGAGAATCGAGATGAAGCGAATTTTCCTTGGTGGGCCAAGTCAATTTAGCCTCCTTTTGGGCCCATACAACGCTCCTGGTCAACCTCGGTCCTTGCCGGGCTCACGGCCCAGGCAGACAGGCCCAAGCTCTGATTCCATCTCGTGTCTCTCTTTTTTTCCTTTAATAAAAGTCGGTCCACTTTTTTTCCGCCTATATATTCAGTCTGCTGTTCCGTCGCACACCCTCTGGAGCTTGGACGATGATCACCGGGACGACCATGGAGGACGCGGCCGTTGGACATCCACCTCAACCATCCATGGAAGGACACGCGGCGGTCCAACCAAACCCACGTGAACTGCTGCTCGATCGTCGCTGCGGCGTGGTGCGGTTCGTAGACGAGATCGCCGAGGAAATCGAGCGATCCGGGGCGCCACCGATGTCCGACACCATGGATCCATTCGTCGATCCAACCTGAACCGAGACGAGTGGCACGACGCCGAGCTGCGAGCCGTGGAAGCGGAGTTCCTGCGGTACCGTGCCGAGGTCCAGGAGCCCGCCGCGGCGGCCGTTCGCGAACAGCAGCGCCGTGAACAAGCACGAGGTGGCCTTGACCGGCGACGACGCTGCCTTTTACCGTGAGGTCCTCGACGGCCTCGAGCCCGAGCTGGATGTCGTAGCGGCAGCACCCGCGCCCCGAGCTCCCTGTCGTTCCGGGTGTCCTGGGCGCCGAGCTTCGTCCTGCGCAGCTACCCCATCGCCGGCATCATCTCGAGCTCTCACCGCGACCTGCTCGCCATCTAGCCCCCAATCTCACATCGCCCGGCCCCGGGTACTACCTGGTCTACGACTGCTCGCCACGCGCCGCCAGCTCGCTCGCCGTGGTCCCGCGCCTGCCGTCCGCGCCCTTCACCACGACGTCGCACGACACCATCGGCACGGGTGCCGCCGTCCTGCGCCACGAGCCCGACGGCTACATGCTCGCCGAGCTCCTCTAGCGCCCGGACAGGCGGGCCGACCTGTTACTGTGGCGGTCGTCCGGCGACCGGGGGCTCCCGTTCCCGTCCGAGAAGCTCAACCATCGGCACGGGCGCCGCCGCCTCTGCTGGGTCGACCTCCTCCGCGGCGTCCTGGTCTGCGACGACGTGCTCAGCGACACGTGTCCTCCGTTCCGGTTCCTCCCGTTGCCCGAGGGCCGTTCCGGAGGAGCACCGGAAGAGCTCTTGACGGACAGTGATCCAAGTTATGACGACTTCATGGATCTGCTGCCGCTCAATCCTGTCCTTAGCGTGGCTCACGATGACGTTGTTTACCTCTCCTTGGCACGCGTAGTGGCGCCGCCTGCGTACGTGCAACTCGAGTACATGGATCTTTCAGCCAGACAGTGCGAGGCTACGCTTACCATCGACCTCAGGTGTCGGAGGGTGCTGTCTGTCTTCAAGTCGTCAACACCAAGAGCTGGCTCTGCTCAGCTGTTCCCAGCCCCAATGCATTCTTCGTTCACTAGTGAATAGCAGCGACTTGCATACATACATGAGTACAGTAATAATTTTCGTAACAGTTGGATTAGGGCATGTACAACCCGCGTCCTCAAGCCGTCTCCAGCCTAACCATTTTGCAAAAAGCCCCCTGCTCAGACGGAGCGACGGCCTCCGCGTCGCCTCGCGAGGCGACGCACGCGGCTCGTGCTCCCAGGCGGAGGCGACGGCTCCAGCAGCGTTGTAACGGCCGTCTTCCCCAAGCGACGCTTGCCCGGATCCGGCGTGCTGCGCGCGCTCGTTGCGTGAGGCAGGGAACTTCAGCCCGCTCTTCCTGAGCGCGCCCATGGTGCCGTCCTCGGCGTCGAACAGCTTCACCTTCTGGAACCCATTGTCCTCGAGCATCCGCATCACCGTGTCCGGCAACAGCGGTTGGCTCGCCTGCATGCTCCAGTTCGCCCCTATTGCACCGACGTCGAACGCCACGAAGCACAGCCAAGAAACAAGAGCCATGGCCGCCGCCGCAGCTCCATGGCCGGACCAGGAACCGGTGGGCTGGCCTCCTCCCTGCCCAGGCCCGGCATCAAGTCGTGCGCTCCTCTTTCTCCGTCTCAGCTGGTCGAGTAACCGAAGCAAGATTCCTGATGCTCGGCAGAGATGCCATGTGCAAAGGGACTTGTCTTCTCCCCGTCATTGCTTGTGGATAAGAACGAGGATAGTTCTTCAGTAAAAAACAAAAAAACAAGGATAGCTAGAACTACGCTGTTTTCTAGTTTTACCGAAGCTTGGCTAGTTTTCTTCTGATTCTATAATGTTTTGCTAGTCTCGGAAACGTAGGGAAAACATGGAGATGCTTGATAGAGAGAGGGTGAATTGTATTTTTCTTTTCCAACAACAAGTTAATTGTATTTTTTTCCAAAAGAAAAGGCATTATATCCATATATATTATAATTATTATATTTATGGTTCCTACAAATTGTTGTGATCTTATATTTCTTTTAGTCTATCGAATAGCCATATAATGGTATACACAGATATATTTGTAGTTGATCGTAGCTACGGACAAAGCAATTAAATAGCTTAGAGACCGTCCATCTGTCTATGGGTTGTATGTGTTGTCTTTATACTGTCTGCATGATAATTTTAAGATTCTTAAAGACGCACCCCGTCTCGTGGATTGTACATGCCCTTATCAATGTGTGTGAGCCATTATATTTTCCTATTGATTGACCGTAGAGTCGGTTGCCTGTGCAAGGTTGCTCAAGCAACACGAGTAGGATGTGTTCTATTTCGATTCTAACTCGTGACCACGTGCGAGGCGCCTCACGGGTGTGGACACGGACCAGGATATGTTCTATTTCGATTTTAACTCGGTGGTGGCTTCTTTCAGTTCTTATCTACTAATATATAAAAGATGCAACCCACTAAAAATCATTCAATGCTATTTTTCTAGCTCTACGTTGCGCCACATCATCTCCAACCCATTAAGAGTCATTTAATGTTACTTCTCTAGCTCCATGTTGCACCACATCATTTTAAATAATTTTAACAATTAGATAAAGATTGAATGTTGACGATTAAGAGCTATTTTTGAACTTTTTAAATCTCCAACATGTCATCTAGAAAGTTAGCACTCCCGATTATCACCTCCGACTCCCCATCTATCCATATATGCATCAATATCCTCATGTCACTTTATGTTATCCGATCACCATAAATTAAGATAGAGAAACTACTGCCTTCAAATACCTCCATTACTACTCCATCTTTTGTTCCTATGTCCTTTCCATTTCTATTTACTTTCTTTTCTGGGTATTTATGAAATATTTTTTCTTCATATTATGTAATGTGCCGCGGCAACGCGCGGGTATCACCTAGTTTAATTTGTTTTTCCCACCCCTCTATTCACGATCGGTCTTCCGGGCATCGACCACGGAAGACGCTTACAGAGGATCAACGCCCAACTTAACCATTGTCTTCGATGGAAGGACATGCTCAAAAATACTACTCCATACCCATACTACCTAAAGGACTAATGTACTATGAAGCTAGACCGTTAGTTCTACATAAATATATGCTCCATACTTAAGCCATTGTAAAGGTGCTCTATATTTTTCCTGCTGACTTCAACAATGTGACTAGCTAAGTACTTCCTAGTACTTTCGAGCACTATAATTACTCTTATATATCTACATATTTTATATCTATCATTTAATATTACTCTATTTTTGTAGTCGTGACTCTTTTAGAAGACTTGTAGTTGCAGGAATAATGAGTTTGTGAAAAAACAAGAATATCATACCATCAAGCATGACCTTGATAGTGATGAAGCTTGACACAATATCAACCAAAAGAGACCAATCTCACTAATTCTCTCTCGAAAAACATGAATAATTACTTAGCGGAGTGATGCTAGGGGGCCAATGTCCCTTTGCCCCAACTCCGATTGATTACACACCTACATTTGTTTGTCGTTAGTACACATATTTGAATTTATAATTTATCAAGCTTTGCAATTCAAACTATATTTCAATGACGGTGATTTGTGTGTTCACCTATGATAGTGGTTCTTTGTTCATGAAGGCTGATTTGTCGTGTATGGTGGCTAACACAGCCGCTCCATCTTGCCCACACCCACCGCACAAAAAGCGTCTCAACGGGGCATCCTTGGAGGGCACGAGTCAACGTACGCGCGCCCATCGGAATAATCGTAGAGCCAGCTGCTCAAGCAACAGGAGTAGCGATCCCGTGCGAGGTGCCTCACGTGAATCCGAGTCGGACATAGCCGATGTGTTCTATTTCGATTCTAACTCGGTGGTGGCTTCTTTCGGTTGTTATTACGCCCCGATTTAATTTACTTTTCCGCCCCTCTCTTCACGATCGGTCTCCTGGGCATCGACCATGGGACTCGCGTTCAAGAATCAACTCCCAACTCAACCATCGTCGTCGATGGAATGACACGTGTTCGTCAATCCAAATCATATGAACGAACTATTGCTAGATCGCTATGTAGTGGAATTCGTGGATGAGCTAGTCAACGAAATCGAACGCGGCGGAGCGCCGCCGCTCTCCGACGCCTTGGACAGGATTCCCGGGAGCATCCCGGCGTCCCTCGGTAGAGAGTGGGAGGACGCCCGGCAGCAAGCCATCGAAGCGAGAGATGGTGCGCTATCGGAAGGAGGTCGAGGAGCCGGCGGCAGCGATCCTCCACGCGCGCAAGGCCGCGAAGCCGAGCGTCGTGCACAAGGTCGAGGTGGCCTACGACGATGACGATGAGGCCGTGTTGTGCCGCGAGATACCGGAGGGCATGGAACCCGAGTTGCACCTCACTAACGCACCCGGTGTGAGCTCGCCGACCCTCCGGGTGTCATGGGCACCGGGCTTCGCTTCCGCAGCCGGCCTTTCTCCGACTTCGTCCCAAGCGTGGACCATGACATCGTTGTTCTCTACGTGGGCCCGGGCCGCTCGTGCGACCGCTTGCCGTGGTTCCATCTGGTGCATGATTCCTGCGCCAACGTCGTCTCGTGATCCCGCATCCGTCGTCCAACCGCTTCTCCCACGGCTGCCTTGGCATGGGAGTCGCCATCCTTCGCCCTCTCGCACCTAGCGACTACGTGCTCGCGGAGCTTCTCCTCTGTCGAGAGCAAGGCCTCACCTCAAACAAGGCCGAGTTGTTCTTGTGGTGGTCGGCGGGGGACACTACACAACACATCAACAAAACGTATAGAATAATACAAGGGATCGATATGAGCTCCATAAGCAACTAATTGGTCTATCAAGGAAGAGAACTGGTCTACATAATCAACTACCGAGCTGGTCTCGCTTAATGTGAAACTATTGCCTAATCAAGGACTCATGTTGATCTCTAGCGAAATGTTGCAGGATCATAGCATAAAACACAGAGCCAACTAGCATCCTTCAAACTACGCTAAGATGATTGCCACCAACGGGCTGCAGCTCCTACAAAATGCATTGTGGCCACTCTAATCCAAAGAGACTGGTCTACACCATACATATTAAAGTAGTTCTCACATCTAGAGTTCCACAATTGAGGATTCTCGCCAGCAAACTTAGGAAATTGCATCTAGGTAAATTCCCATGGTTAGAACAAGCATCAAAACCATTGGTCTCAAGTACAACTCTACGCCATGAATTCTGAAATTGATTGAGGAAATTGTCGGGAACCGTATGCTTGACCGGGATCCGAGGTTGGGTGTACACAAACCCGTGCTCACGATCCCGGTGGTGGTTGTCGACGTGGTGCCCATCGGGGACGTCGGCGTTGAATCCGGCAGGTGGGCGCGCAGACGCCGACTCGGTACCGGTGAAGATCCTCGCCTTGGTGTGCGGGTTCTCCAGGGTATCACGCTCGAAGAACTCGTTGAGGTGTGAGACCTCGAGCTTGATGTCGTCAAACTTCTTCATGAGATCCGATTGACCCAATTCAGCCTCGGACTGCGCCATCTCGAGCGTGATGAAGCGTTCCTCTACCCGCTGCTCCATGGATTCCACACGGGATTCAATCCCCGCACAACGGCCTTCGATCCGATCGCCAAAGCGCTGCATCTCCTCCAAGCATCAGCCTAGTATTTGGGTCAAGGGACGAGTACTAGTTGGGGGATTGGTGTACTTGGAAGAGGGTTGGTGTGGTCCGGCGGAGGTTGGGGCTGGTTGGTGGGGTTGTGGTGGTCGACGAGGATGTGGTGGTCGGCAGGTTTGTGGTGGTGGTTGGAAGGTCTAGCGGCGGTAGTGGAGCCGACGGTGGTCATGGCCGAGTCATCGGAGCGTGGACGACGGGTGTAGTGGTAAGTAAAAGGCTCCATGACACCAAGGAATCGGAGTCTCCGATACCGGATGTTAGGATCCAACACATAATTCGGCGGAAAAGGAAGAACAAGCCGTAGGAAGGAGGTAGAAGAGGTAGCAACTTGGGGAAGGGGAAGAATAGAGGAATGTTTAGGAAGTAATAGGATCCAGTTTACAATAATCGTTGCCCTTTCCCTCTCTCGGAGCACTCCTTATATTACAACCATCACACCCACTGTGGGCTGGTCACATTGGCGTTGGGCTTGCGCTCTCGCTTGCTCTTGGGCCTTGTCCTGGTCTCCGTTTCCTTAGAAGGCGTATTCCCTATTCGGGTGCTGACACTGTTTTCATCAAACTCGCAATTCCATAGAGCTATCATATAGGAGTTCACAAACTCTTCAGCTCAATGGTACATATATTATCTCTATCATTGCAAATGTTTGTACTTCAAGACAGAAGGTGTACTTGCCAGTAAACTAGAGTACATAACCAACACACGAGGTACATTAGATCACCCAAATACACAGAAACTGAGCTTGCTAAAAGACATTGGCTGCATGTTCTGCTGATGAAGTTCGGCACAAACCAAGCAGTTGTCTTCACTATGATCTGCAAATTTTCGCTTGTCAGTTACAACAGCTATTTATATAAGGGTTTCTTACAGGTAGATTGCATTGTCCTACCAATATGAATATTCTTTAACATAAAAAATCATGGAATTGCTTCTTCAATATAGAATTGATTGCCACAGTAGCTAATAACAGAAACATTCATAATATACAACTTGTCTGTAGAAACAATACAAAAGGGAACTGGTAGCATGGGTTGGAAGTCAGCAGGAGCAATAACAAACAAATTATGCACATGAGAATAATTATCACAGAAATCGACCTAGATTGAACTAGTTACTGTCAGGCTACCACATATGTACAGTGGAAAGATACTATGATTAATATCAAGGAGAGAGCAGATTGGTGTATGGAATTGCATACTTGTAGTGGTGACGGTAAGCATTTGAGGGATCAGAATTGCCCTGAGCTCCTGTCCGCGTTTGAGTTGGATAAATTCAAAACAAAACTAATGGCGTATCCAAAAAGGAAAAACAACACAAACACAAAAGTAACCGTTATTCACATGCGAACAATGTCAAATTTAACAGGGTCCTGAAAATGTATAACCAATGCCAAAAGCACCGTGGGAAGCATAAACTCAAGTAATGAGGACAATACAGACTCAACTTGCACCAGTGTTGCCTATGTAAGGACATAGTTAGGTCAAAGTGACTAGTTGCAAAAACAATAAACCAAAACAAAATAATAATGAAATAAACTAATTCCACGATGCGGGTGATTCAAGAAGTTGCGACCAAGGTGGAATGCCTGGTCTGGTTCTGAAGTATAAGTTTGGTGGAAGAATGTGCGCCTGATAGCCCCAACAACCTTCACAACAGAAGTCCAACCTTTCTATATTGAATACTTTAGAAGTGTTTGGTTCAGATTTTTCGTATCTTGCGGACTGAGGGTGCAAATCAGCCTATCTGCCAATGTATATAGTTTTTGCTTTTCAGCAAAAGAAAGGAGGCATGGGTGGTTTATTATGAAGGTGATAAAATCCGGTCCTGCCTATGATTTTCATTGTGGTTCAGTAGCACTTGCAATTAGGGGTGGATGTCGAGCTGGCTCGGCTCGGCTCGGCTCGGCTCGTATTGGCTCGGCTCGGCTCGGCTCAGTTACACGACGAGCTAAAAACCTAGCTCGGCTCAGCTCGATAATTAGCTCGAGCTAGCTCGTTAGGCTCGCGAGCCAAGAATATAGAACAATTAAGATATTATATATTTTAAATCTAAAATATTTTATTATAAAATAGGTAAGATATATGATTTATACTTCATGAAAAAGCTAATAACATAGATTAATTTAAAATGTATTTTAAAATATTCAAAAATTAACTCAATATATGATATTATATTGGTATTGAGCATTACTTATTCTCAGTCTTTCGAGCTCGTTGAGCTCGCGAGCAACTCGTGAGCTAGCTCGGCTCGGCTCGCTAATCCGACGAGCTAAAATATAAGCTCGGCTCGGCTCGATTGCTTAACGAGCCGAGCCGAGCCGAGCCGAACTACTCACAAGTCGAGCCGAGCCACGAGCTTCGAGCTTTTCGTCCAGCCCTACTTGCAATAGATTGACCACATGGACTGGGTGGCTATAACTCTCCGGGTCAAAGAAGTTGCCATCAACAATGTTATGCAGTGCACCATAATCTGTATAGCCACCTGCTTTGTGGTACTTCACCCTTTTCACTCTAGGGCTGATCATGAGGTGCCCATATGATGAGATGATACTATCGCAAGAGTGAATCTACCCTCCTAGCAAAAATTTTGTTGATGACCCTCCCGGCAAACAAAAACTAATAGCTAGTCACTTTTAAACAAATTCGCACTAAAAAAATAATTTAACATGTCACTATTGTCAAAGCTAGTGCAAAACTATAAGAATATATTACCTCAATATAATCTATGTCTTACTCGCATGCAAACTTTTTTTTTCTCACAACAGGCTCTTCAAATTAAAAGAGATATATCTAAACGCAATTAGCATTGATGTCTAGTATAATGGTCCTAGTCTGAAGCTGCTGATTATAGGTCCGCCCCTGATACACGACATAAGGCAATAGTCCCAACATTAATAAACCTAAAGACAAATTATACTGCACAAGACAAGATGATCGGTTCAATACATTTGGGTAGACGCTGAGCGCATTCATTGATGAGGAGAGGAAGAAATATAGACTAACTTGTCTATTTGCAAAGCTGGTGCAATACTATAACAATATATTATCACAATATAATTTTGTATAAGCTAAATCTTAGCAAATTATTTTCAAGTTAGAAGAGAGAAACAAATTAAAAAATATATGTTTGACACTCTGACATAAGGCAATAGTCCCAACATAAATAGATCTAAAAACAAACTACACTACACAACACAAGATGACTAACCGTCAATACATTCGGTCATTTGGAAGAGAGAGGGAAATATGTATAAAAAGCAGGGTTATGATACAGACTTTTACATGTATGTCATTGAAAAAGATGGTCTTTACCTGTGTGCCACTAAAAAGTTCAGTTATACCTCTATACCATCTACCTAAACTTTTTTTACCCACAAACCATTCCGTCCATTTTCATAGCTAATTGTGGCAAACAGAGCTGCAAAAGGACTAAAATGCCCCCAACACGTTTTCCTTTTCTTTCTTTCTTTTTTATCACTTTTTTCTTTTCTCTATTTAACTCTCTCTATTTCCTCTCTCTGCGATCGAGAGCAATTGGACGGCCGCAAGCAATTGGGCGAGAGGAAGCAGTCGTAGAGCAAAACAAAAAAGAAAAAAATGGAACGAATCAGGATTACCGACCATCGGCAACACGTATTCGCTGCCCACAATTACTGGAGATTAATTAGCGGTAGCAACACTATTTGCAGCGGCGTTGATTCCTGCGGCCGCGTGTAGCTTTGATTTTTTTTCTTTTTGATTCCTCAGGCCGCCGCCGGCCTCGATTTCTTCCGGCAAGAGCGAGGACCCGATTCCGCGGGCTTGTCACTTCGCCGCGCCGCTCGGCGTCGCCCCTGCACCCACCTCACTGTGCCACCTAGTCTCCTCCACCCCGCTCCCGCAGCTTATGTTGCCCGTCCGCCGGCTCTCGTACCCGCAGCTTAAGCTGCTCGCCTGCCCGCTCTCGCACGCCGGCCCATCCCTGTCTCGCTGCAGTGAGTACGGCCGCGCCACTGCGGATAGTCTAACGACCTCTCCATCTGACTCAACACAAGGGTGTTTTGGACATTTCATATGCTGGGTTTCAAAAAGTTTAGGTGAATGGCACAGAGGTGCGGATAAACTTTTCGATGGCACACAGATAAGAAACATTTTTTTCAATGGCATATAGATAAAAGTCTGTGCATATTCAAGACCCCGTATTCTAAGTATTTGAAAGTAAATTGTCTACATAGCACGTGGCATAATAAGGATTATGGAAGCTTTGCTGAATATTATCAGCCGTTTCATCAAACAATATATGATATATCTTTTTATCTTTAAGGAGCTCGATCTGGGATGACGCTAGAAATAAAAATAAATAAATACGAAACTGGCGATGAAAATTTCTCAAGATAAGAAAAGCAAGCAGAGCAATGCTCTCCACCTATTTAGAAATCGAGTTTGTGGCTTAGCTCCAGTTCTTTGGATAGAAGTTTAGACAGAATATATCGATGTATAGCCTTGATTTTATTCTGGTCTTCCTTTTGTTCTTGTGCTGTTTGAGACGTGTGTTTTTGGCCAA
>JAUNZO010003844.1:0-43910 GCA_031894775.1 Chloris gayana | reverse complement strand
TTTTTTTTTATCAAAACTAGATGATACCCGGCGCGTTGCCGTGACACATTATATAATATGAAGAAAAAATATTTCACAAACACCCAGAAAAGAAAGTAAATAGAAACGGAAAAGACATAGGAACAAAAGGTGGAGTAGTAATGGAGATATTTAAAGGCAGTAGTTTCTCTACCTTAATTTATGGTGGCCGGATAACATAAAGTGACATGAGGATATTGATGCATGGATGGATAGATGGGAGTCGGAGGTGATAATCGGGAGTGCTAACTTTCTAGATGACATGTTAGAGATTTGAAAAGTTCAAAAATAGCTCTTAATCGCCAATATTCAATCTTTATCTAATTGTTAAAATTATTTGAGATGATGTGGTGCAACATGGAGCTAGAGAAGTAACATTGAATGACTCTTAATGAGTTGGAGATGATGTGGCGTAACGTGGAGATAGAGAAATAGCATTGAATGATTCTTAGTGGGTTGCATCTTTTATATATTAGTAGATTACTATGCCATCCTCATTTAAACAATCATCGTTACTCAAGTAAAATGTAAAATGGAAGGAAAGGGAACAATACATTTAGTGTCAACTAAATTAAAACGATGAAGCACATATTAAGGTAGTGTCACATAAGGGATCAGAAAATTAGAACGATGAAGCACAAAGGAATTTATAATTTCTTATGACGGAGAAGGAAAGAGTATAAGTGTGCATGCATGTATGAGTATAAATTTTTTTCGAAGTGCAATGCTAAGTCGTGAAAGTTGGAATCTATCGCTGTTGACTGTTGTCAATCAGCCTCCACCTGAATTGCGGTTGTACCGGGTTCTATCGAGCGCTGGAGAGACATGTCTGCATGGAATCGGAGACCATCACGGCTGCACAGTGTGAGATGCTCAAGTCACATGATACTTTTACTGTACACAACCAGCGGCTAGCCCACCTCTCCGTCCATTGAATTGATGCATTGACATGAGGTAGACTTCCGTACGTGTGCCAAGAGACTGTAGATGCAAGTTGAACTGAGCTGTCTGCATGATGATGCATGGATGAACACCTATGATTGGTAAAAGTACCGGTGTGTTCGTTTTCTGGCTCTAAACTTTAGATCTGTCACATCAAAAAGAATTTTATTATTTAGAATTACTAAATAAAGTTTAATTATAAAATAAATTACAGGCCCCTAGACTAATTTACTGAGACGAATCTAATAAGGTTAATTAAGTGGTGATTAGAAGACAGTTACTGTAGCATCACTTTAACAAAACATAGATTAATTAAGTTCATTATATTCATCTCGAAAATTAATACCAATCCGTCAAAGGGTTTTGTCATTAAATTGATTGAAATATTCATAAATAGTAAGATTCTCTTTGATGTGACAGTGCTAAATTTTAGAGGAGAGGAAACGAAGAGGGCCGTAGTTGGTCAATTCGGTGAGTCCGTCTCCGCGGATTTCTCTGTGCTGTGCTGGAGGCCCTGGAGCAGAGCGGAGGATGGCAGGCGGTAGGCAACGTGCGATCTCAAGAATCTGACACAGATTTGGTCGGCACATGCGCCGGAAGCATGATGGACAAGAGATATTCAGATGGCATGGCATGGCATGGCAGGGAAAGGGGTGCATCCATCTACAACTTCGAGGCTGATAGATTGCAGATAGCATATATTATTATCGCAAGATACCGTCCAATCATGCTCAAACTCGATTCATCGACGATTTATTTTAACGCAATTACAGTGCAGCGCTTTCGACGTTTCTTCTCTACGTACGCTGCGTCCCTGCTGGTGACGAGCACGGCCAATAATCTGTTGTTTCAGCTGGGGTAATTGTCTCGTAGGACAAATCGCCCTCGAACAGAACAGCCCGTTCGACTCATAGTCACCTGCACCAAGCACAGCTCAATTCATTCAGACAATCTGCACAATTTGTATTGTTTGATCTCTAGCTATAGATATATAGTGTAGTATCAAACATTGGGCGACCACAATGCTCATCTTGTCTTAGTTTGAAACCAACATACTCTAGGTTGTATCGAACACTGTCTTTTATATGAAGATGGACACGGAGATAATTCTGATGAACGAATGCAAGACCAGAAAAAGTTTACCTATGAGGCTGAACTTGATGGGCACAACAGGCCCCGGCTTGTTGGGCGGAGCGATAAACCAGAACGTCCTCACCGTGTGACCCAACCGATGGCGTAGTAGTAATGCTGAGGACGACAAGAGGAGGAACGCATCATTCAGAAGTCATCAGTAATAGCGGCGCCAATCAACATGCTTTGCCAAAGAACTGCACTGTACCTTGAGGTTGTTGAGTGTGCAGTGGTGGACGTTAGTTGAACTATTCGTAGCGAATCCCGATCCGAATCCGGCCGGATTCTACGGATTCCGGTAATTCCGGTCCGGACCGAGACGATCAGGATTCCGAGATTCCAGGTGAAACCGGACCTGGATACTCGTAGCAATCCGAGATTCCGCCCGAACGACCGGGATTCCGGTCCGATGTCACCGGGATTTTTTCCCGCTACAGTCCGGGATTTCAATTCATGCGTGTGCGTGACCATTGTTCTCCATGACCCTAGGAGACGATCATGGCTGTGCGCTCGTGCCCGTCCGGCTTCCCAGCGTGACGTGAACCCAGGGTTAGCAAAACCAGGGTTAACCGGTAAACCGGTGCGGGCCGGTTAACCCCAGTTCTAAATTCAAAATTTGAAAATTTTGAAAAAAATTGTTTACAAATTTGTTAAAAAACTAGAGCGGAAAAAAGATTTATGGTCAAAGAATAATATGAAATCGAGGTCGTTCGATATAGGAAAAAATCAAACAAGTATCGACCGATCAAAGTCGAGGTCAACCGATGAAACCGATCGGTTAAAAAACCGGCCGGTTAACCGTCACCAACCGCCTCCTTCCCAAATTAATTTTTACTTTTTTATCTAAATAGAAAACATAAGTAATTTAGATATAAAAAATCATGCTCTTTTTTATGTACTATATATCATTAACCTTCTTGTTGAATAATTATTTCTTGATGACTATGTGTTGGAGAACTATAATGGATGCCTTGTACCATGTATAATTATATGTTGTGAGTGTAAGTCATGATTGTCTATATACCATGTATAATTGACAATATCGTTCTGCTATGTAGTTTCGACTAGATATATTGTGTATTTGTATCTAATATTTTCATTAAGGAATGATCATGCCAATTTTTTCCTACATTTTTACTCTTTTTTCTATTTTTATTGAATTTTTTATTGTGCTGCTAACCGCGGTTAACCAGGCTAACCGGTCACCGACCAGCGCTGCCGCAAACTGAATTTTGTCCGGCTAGCCGGCTGATTTTTCTGGTTAGCTGGTTAACCAGATGAACCGGCGGCCGGTTCCGCTGGCCCAGCTGGTTAGTTGAACCCTGTGTGAACCTGCTTAGGAGCATTGTACCAGACGGCACATGAAACACGTCGGCGACCAGCGGCAGCATGTCCACCGTCACCCTCCAACTTTCCGCCGGTATGTGCTTGTCGCCACCGCGACCACGACGATTGCAACGAGGCACAGTGCGCCGGTGAGGCAACAACAACTCTTCTTTTGTCTATTCCCCATGTGAAATTTTAACCTATATAACAACTTAGATTAGAAACATAGATATCCAACGATGCAATACCTCCACTCCCTTTCACATCATCTACTAATTAGGAACTTAATTTGAAAGCCATATTCAAACCCATGGAGTCCTCGGGAAGTTTAAATAGATTCTTATATGCATAATTTATGGGGAAATATCCATGAATTCTGCAGAGTGGGACTAGTCCCATGATAACTAATCACAACCACTCCATTCGACAACACCGGTATCAAGTGTAAATATTAACGATGCCACATGACATGAATTGAGCCTCGTTAAGTGTGGATTAAATCGTGGGCCGTCGACTATTCTAGGGCAAACCACGGCCCACGACCTAGACCAAAAGCGGTCAAGTTAGGCCCACAACATTTAAGGTCAAGACGCGGCCCATATCCCTTGGCCTCGGCGGAGCGGTGGAAAGAACCACACCTCACTCGACCCCCATGGGAGGGGTCGAGACGGTTCCGCCTCGCTCGACCCCAGCAGTGGGGTCGAAGGCGCCACGATTTGCTCGACCTCGACGGAAGGGGTCTAGTGTGCCCCGTCTCGGTCCAAAATCCTAATATCAATCAAAGGGAAGCGCGAGGACCGAGGGGACAGTATCCTCCCTTACCTCATAATGTTGGCTGCAGTCACGCGCATAGCCACACCGCCCAAACGGAGCCCGTTCCGTCCGGTCCCCCCGTATGAGAATGTGGCGATGGGACGGGGCACAATAGCGATTCCACTACCGGAGTTAAGGAAAAGGGATACCAAATCCACCATATTAATGAGTACGAATCTCAATGAGGAGCACCCCGCCAACCACTAACCGACAAAAGCCACCAGGGGCGATGGGACCCGACCCTCGCGTTCCCTCACTTGACCCCCGGTCCTCGGGGTCGAGCGAGGCGGAAAACTCGCTTGTACCTCTGCGTCGCTATAAAGGCTTCGGGAACGCGCGTGGGTACAGGAACAACACATCTATTCCGTGAGCCGCCCTATAGAAACCATCATTCCTCGTCTAGGCAGGGCGAGGCTAGGCACCATGCTCCCGGGCTACCGTGCCGACCGGAGCAACGACAGGGAACGACCAAGTCGACGGACGGGCGGCGACACTATACATATGACGAGACGGCAGGGCGTGCATGGCAACAGCAAGAGCACGCATCTCCATCTCTCTCTCTCTCTCTCTCTCTCTCTCGCCATATGTAGCGGGCCTCGACCCCTTAAAATATAAAAGGCGAGGCCTTCTTCTTCCTCGGATAGATTCACACACACGCGCGCGCGACATTGAGACTTGGATCTTTCTCCTCTCTCTCACCACCATTGTACACCTCGTGAGTAACACACGAATAGGGCCACCCATATGCTCGGACGTAGAGATTCTTCCCAAATCTATATACCTCGCCGTGTGTCTCACGTGTCCCCCTCTCACTAACCGTAACATCCCGTGTATGTGTGTATCTTCCAAAAATTCGAATAAAAATCAAACTTGGACGAAGATGGCTCAAATTCGAAATAGAATTCAATTCGAAAGCGTTTTATTTGAATTACTTGCTCGCGGGCCGATTCTTTCACCGCAGCCCAACACATTCTCTCTTTTTCTCACCGCGCGCGGCCCAGACAACCTTTCCCCTCTTTCCTCGGCGCGGCCCACTCCCTTCCCTTCTTTCTTTCCTCTCGCGCGCCCAACCAGACTCGACCGGCCCAACCAGCCCGGCGTTGTTTCTCTTCTTCCCTTCGCCCGTACGCGCGCGACCGCGGCGTCCACGTCGGACGCGCGTCGTTTTCCGCCGCCCACATGCTCGACGTCGGCCGGCCCCGCCCCGACCAACTCCGCTCGGATTCTAGCGAGCCCCCGCCGCTCCCGTGCTCGCCTCCCCATTTTAAACCCACCAGCGCCCAAACCCTAGGTTCGCCGCCTCCCCGCTCGCCTCGCCGCCGGTGCGACCCGCCGCTCGGGTGAGTCCCGTCACCACCACCCGGTCCTCCTTCCGCCGCTCATCTTCATGGTGCCAACGGCTTCGCGTTTCGTCGTAGGTGGAGCACGAACGGGTCGAGAGGAGTTTGCGGCCGCTTCTTTCTCCGCCGCCGCTCGTCGTCGACGGTGAGTTCTCTCGCGAGCTCAACCACCGTTCCCGACTCCCCTTCGCGTGCTCTCCGGTCCGGTGTTGATCGCATCCCTGTCTCTCCCTTGCAGCTCCGGAACGGCGTCGCGCGTGGCCACCGCCCCCGTTCGAGCGCGCTCGCTCGACCGCCGCAGCAACTCCCCGTCGCCGGCCGCCGTCGGTCCCTCTCCGCCTCGCCCATGAGCAAGCACGAGAATCCCGGTGAGCCACCGCCCCTTCTCCCCCTTCTTTCCCGTGGATTAACCCCGATTTGGGGCTCCCGTCGAGCTCCGGCCGCCGCTCGCCATGGCCGCCGTGGAGCACGAGGCTACGGTTGAGCTCATGCCCGCCTAGCAAGCCCTAGAGCTCCGTACTCTCGCCCCGTGGTCCATGCGCGCTCAATTTTTGGGTCAAGGTCGCGACTTGGATGATTTTGGCGGATCCGCCATGTCCGCCGCCGCGGAGCTCGCCGCCGGTGGCGCTCTAGCGGTCGCCTTGGGTCGCGAATAGTGCAGGGAGGTTCAGGGGAGCATGAGCCATCGTTTGGTGCCTTTGGTTTGCGTTGTGGTTGAGTCCGGGGGTTTCCCCTCTTCGCGCCTCCGCCGGCGGAGCTCCGGTGAGCCCGCACCGTCGCTCCGGCCGTAGCCGGTGCTCGGGAGTGACCCCGGTAGGAGCGCGCCGCCGTGGGGAGCCCGTTGGTAGTCTCCATTCCCTCCGCGGCGAGCTGTAGCGCGAGGCCGAGGCGATTCCGGCAGGCGCGGGCCACCGCTGTGGCGGCGCCGCCCGTCTCCGGTGGGGTGGCGTCATGCCGACGTCACCCCGGCGTCGCCTCGGGCCCGCCTCGGTCTATGGGGCCTTTTTCCCCCTCCTGCGTGGACTCGGTCCATGTGGACCATTGACTGCGATGAAGGAATGGGCCCGGTCCACAGCATAGTGTGGACCGGCGGAATATTCCAAAGGAATATTCCCTGGTTTTTCTTTTTACTTTTTCCAGAATTTTCGATAATTTCTTTTTCGTCGGAAATTCATATCTTTTTACTAGAGCGTCGAAAAATACGCGGTTGGTTGTGTTGGATTCGTAGCGACGAGATCTACGTGTTAGTGTAGTTGTTAGCTATGTTCTAGCGTCGTAAATTCTGTCGTCCGTTTTGTTGCTCTCGTACTTTTCCCGTTTTGCGTGCCTAACCCGTTTCGTACGTTCTGTCCGCTAGAGAGCTACGAGGAGTTTCCGCCCGAGCCGCAGTTTGAGGAGTTCCCGCTGAGCAGCCGTACGAGTACCCCGACCCGGCCCGGGACCAGCGTTTCGCAGGCAAGCCGCAATCCTTGACCACTCTTGCTCCTATTTAGCAATTGCATTAATTGGATCCATGCATGATTAATGGTTACTTGCACTTGTAGTTTACCTATGCCATCTTTGCCACTGTTGCCATAGGGTGTTTTTATCGTTACTCGCATGCTTAGAATCTGCTTAGTTGCTTAATTGAACCGCATGATGACTATATATGTTTTTGTGTAAAATAAATTGTAGGTGTTTCTTAGGTGTCGAGTTTCGTATTAGATACCCTATAGGACTTTTGCGGGGGCGAGTGTAGGTGGTTAGGTGCTGGGGGACTTTTGGGGAGTCTCCGTTTGGAGAGCGCTCGTTGCGGGCGCAGATTGAGTAGGGGCCTTGGGCTATGGGGCCCCTGTTGTGGTGACACTTGTTGAGACCGTTGTTTTGAGGAGAGGGATGGTGACTCGTCCCGGCAGCTTGAGGACCGGTTCCTCGGTTGCTCGCTCTTTGGTATACTAGCTTACCACGTGACCCGTATGGGCGAGCTGGATTGAGACGCTTAGCGGAGGACCGGTGGGCCCGCCGTGGTGTAGAGTTAGTGTTAGTGGGTTTTTAGAGCTTTTGTCTCGACCCATAAGTAGAGGATATCCAACCTCGGCCCGTGGTAGACCTTTCACACCTTCGGGGCCCTCTTCTCGCGTTGTGGTTGGGGATCCCGGACCCGAGGGACGGGCGCGTGCCGGTCGATGCTTTGTTTATTGATCTTGTGAGTGTTGCTGTGCTTTAGCCACGACGGTGGTTGTAGTTATAGTACCTCTTCACGTGGGTACAGTTGCTTACTCTCTGCAGAGATATATAATCTATACGTATAGCCTAGCCCTCGGGTAAGGGGGCAACACCACCGAGTGACACGCTTGATTAGCATTTACTACTTCTCCCTCCGATAGGTTTTACTTCCGGCTTCGAACCGTGGTCCGATGGAGGTGTGCTGGACATAAAATATTGACCCTTGCAGGATTGTGTTGTTTCTCGCAAGGCCACTTATAAAATTTGACTAATAATAAAATGTGAATCACATAGACTTGAGGATTAATTGCTTTAGGTGCTAGCCCTTGCCTTTCCTTGAATAATCCCAACATGCATACATTGTTGCTAGGTAGTTGCGGCTTGTTGAGTACATGTTGTACTCACGGCTTTCCCACTCTGTTTTTCGACGCCGATCCGGAGGATCCCGCCGAGCCGACCGACGGAGCTACCGGAGAGGAGTGACGTTCTCGCCTACACACGAGTGCTTGTGGGCTTTGGGTCTTCACCGCCGATCTACATGTGAGACGCTTCCGCTAGTTTCCTTCATGTTCTCTCGCCGGCCTGCGTGCCGCGTGTTTTGTATCCATGAGATTTGAGCATTGAGTTATGATGATGTACTTTGGAGATTCTATTATCTTGCCTTGCAATTACTCTTTATTATGGTTTTTATGATGTTAACTCGTATTGGATGTACGTGTCACCCTCCTAGGAGTGGCATTGAGGTACAAGGCACGGTTTTCACTATCCGGTGAAAAATCGGGTCGTTACACTAACCATCCAATCTTAAACGTGCAAACCACGTATGAACAAATTTACTAGTAGATGTTAGTTCAACATTACTGCTCAATTCGATTCTTTTTAGAAAAAGCGCCCCCTTTCATTTGTCTCAGTGCCAAGAGATGGAGGAATTACAATTACACTCGTATTTTGTTTTCTTTTCCTTGCTCATCGTGAGTTCCGTTTTCTTTTAATTGTTCTTTAATCATCATGATGTCGTTGCCTTGCTATGTTATGGTAAGAAGGGAATTGAGTTTTGAAAGGTAAGGGAGGCACAACAAAGTGAGAATGGGAGGAGGAAAGTGGTGGTCTATACCGCAAGTGGACGGTGTATAATTTTAGCTTTTTTTCACGAGTATTTCAAAGTTTATATCGAATGCACATAGAACAAGCGGGATCTTTACTATTAATTAACTACTAACTTAAAATAATGAGAATGTGTTGTGTGTAAATGATAACAACTACAGATAAACTCACTAAGAGGTTTTATCAATTAGATAATTAAGAATTCTTCCCCTAGTTCAGGTCACTAGCATGCAACTCATACTTACTAATTCATTTGATATGTCTAGTATTATACAAGACATGGTGGTTTCGTTTACCCCGGCCGTGTCACGATAGCGGTTATTAGATCCACACTCGTTTCTTGCATTATGTAATGATCAATAGCATAATCAAACATTTAGCTACACTAAGTAGATTGATATATAGGATTCACGCAAACACATGCGGAGTAAGCATATCCATAGACTCGAACATATCAAACAAATGTCATAAGCATTGGGAGTTTACATAGCCGGATCCCCTCGTCATAGGAGACAATATAGGACGACTCGCTCACTCATCATGCTACAAAACATAGCGGGATGATGGAGTGAGGAGTGGGCGCACAAGTGTCGATCGATGTTGTCATGGTGCCGATCGACACTCTTCTTCCTAGTGATTGCAAGTGGTGTTCGCCACCATCGCCACCACTATATTGGAACCCTAGATTAGGAATTAGTTTTCTCTCTAATCATCCTCTCTTTCTTTGTCACGAGTTCTTTTCTTTTATCCTCAACAATCTATGGGCTTGATGACAACCGACTCCGACTCTAATAATGTTATGGGCCTCTTTCGTCTTGAATGGGCCCGGAATCAGCCTTGGTGTCGATCGGCACAACCTCGGTGTTTTTCTCCCCTTTAGCTAGCTTCATGTCGTAGATTGTCTGTTTTCCACATATTTCCTGCAAGATACATAAACAAGTCCACTACTAGTTTATGCAATAATCGGGGTTAATTGTTAGCTAAAACATTAAAATAATACATAAAAACATCACATTTAAATTGGGTACATAAAAACCACAAACATAAAGACTAAAGACACGAGAACATATCCTTTTTTTTCATCTGTCTATTTTTCATTGAGGTGCATTTATTCGTCTAGGCCTAGAATTTATAACTAGATTCCACTCGTAGATGCTTTCCATTATTTTAGTCTCTACAAAGTCTTTATTTTGTAGAAATATATATGTGCTCTTAATTATAGGTTCATTTATATTGCATTATAATTTGCATTACGCTTGGAAAATTAAATAGTTAAATCCTACAAGAATTTCACTTTAATTAACTCTAATAAAAATTGCCTACATGTTGAGGAGGGAGGGTCTCATTTTAGTTAAATCCTACAACAATTTCAGTTTCATTAACTTACTAAGACACTATATTACGTCAACATAATGTTAAACCATATTCCTAAGTGCACATATGTTTTTTGTGTATCTTTTATGTACATAGATTTTGTTTGAACCTGTCATGAGGTCGCAAACAGTTGATAAAGATAGATTGAAGGTCGATTTATTTAGAATCATGGTCTATGAACCGTGATTTATATTATAAGTGGAAAAATAATTTGAAAAGATGGCATATAATATACCAACCTCTATGCTTTTTTTTATAGTCTAAAGTAGATTCAGGAACACCTAGTGAGATGGAGAGCATTTTAGAATACGTGGACATCTTCTGTGGGTAACACGTCAGTTTTTTATGTCGTGGAGACTCCTGGTTGCACAGCGTGGCCGCTTCTCAGCCACGCGTGCCACGAACAGCCCGTGTGCGGGCATTTATTTACGGGTCTCTGCTGCGTCCACCCGTTGGCCCGGTGCCTGGAGACCCACCTCTGCGCTGCATCGGGTGCCTGTGCCTACACGCAGTCGACACATTGTTGAAGGACTGGCTACCGCGTGGCCCGGCGTTGTTGAGGCTCTGTAGGTCATCGGATCAGCGGTTGCCACAGTAGCCCGTCAGTGCCGTCACCTTCATGACCGACCTGTAGTTAGTCAAGTTAAATGCAAGTCGGTTTGCTAGGATCCATGCCGGCCCGGGCCTCACTTCATCGCCCGCCGGCCGCGACGTGAAGGCCGGTGCCGCTGAGATTCCCTCACGGCCTCATTGGAGACGCGCGGCTCCAAGGTGACGTCGTCTACCATGCCGTCGAGCACGCCAGCTCATGAGCCTCACCGGTGCCCGTTAGGAGAGAGGACGCAGAGAAGGGAGCGAGGTAGTGCAGCTTTTTCTGGCCCCGCAAGAGCGAGGGGGCCAGAAGGCAACACGGTGAATTATGGGTGCGGCAGCACGGTGGTGGGTTCATTGTAGCAAGAGATTTCTGGAGAGAGGAAGGGGATCGCTATCGCCGCAGACACCGAGGAAGAAAGAGCAAACAACACGCGTCGTTGAGAGACGGCAAGGACGAGGTGGCGGTGTAGTCGAGAGGTGGCCTGGTGCATAGTTGGGGCGGTGGTGTACGGCCATCCAACTTTGGCGAGTGAGCGAGAAGAGGAATCGATTGAGAGCCATGGTTGGGCTTAAGACTGATGAAGAAGACGACGGTCTCTGAATAAAGGCTGCTCACCAAACACGTGTGTGCTGCGTGGTCTCTGATCCTCCACGTCACTTCCTATTACTAAGTCCATAAAAAATCATGCGGTAGCCAGCAGCCTAACCCAAGATCATATTGACGCAGTGCCATGCTTCTAAAAACCCATGAGAGAAAGAAAAGCACATGCGATATACTAATAGGTCCATTAAAAAATTCAGAAAACTAATGTGCAGCTCACGGTAAACAGACTATCATCCTCAAGGTCGGACGCAGCGAAGCGCGTCTCCTTATCTAGTTATTTATATTGTTCAGACAAGAAAGCTAGGATCTTGTCTCAATGTCAACAAAACAGAAATGGTGGGATAATGTGAAATTTTAGTCTATTGCATGATCGTCACTTGAAATACTTAACGACATGTATATAAGAGTGCATTGCGTAAATATGAGAATAGAAAACTTGTCATAATAAAGAGCATGGATGATGATTTAGTTTCCTCCATACTATCAAACATAATACAGATAATTCATCATAATACATCGTTATCAAATGTCTGCGAGTGAGGAGCTATGAGAATTTGTTAATAAGAGGTATGAGAATTTATGAAAAAGACGACGTAATATATCTAGGTGACAATCCCCCGGCACCACGAGCGATGGACCGATCACTCTTACTGCTGCTCTAGTTGGACGCCGTCGTCCCTCACGGGTGTGGCTAAGTTGTGGACAAAGCGCTGTGCGCAATGTGTTAGCATTTGAAGCTTGCATTGGAACTCATGCAGCAGTGCTCGAACAGCGCCCGCCGCATCGTCCCCCTTGGCCGGAAGCAGCAGGCTCTGCCCGAACGCGAAGGCATTGGCCACCGCAGCCCACGTACGCGTCGTCCGCCACCGATGACGTCACGTCGCCGCACTCAGGTTCGCCATCCACTAGTCGTGGTCGCGCTGGAACCGGGCCAACACGCCTGCCCCGCGCGCTCCTCCTGCTCATCCGCCGCCTGCTGCGGAACCGGAACGCAGTCCTTGTGGGCCGAGGCACCGCCAGCAGCAGACACGGCGCCGCACACACCACGCTGTCGCAGGAGTAATCGTCGTCCTCCTTCTCCACGGCTTGGTGTGCAGCGCGATCCAATCCGCGCTGGCCGCGTCGGCGCCGCCGTGCAGGTCGACGTTCCCGCACGTGCACGCCACGTCGGCGTCTTGGCGGCTGTCGTCCTTGAAAAGCAAGCGGACGGCGCAGCCGCAGCCGGCCGCCGTGCACGGCTTGAGCTCCTGGCGGACCCCAAGCGGCGGCCTCTTCGCTTAGCCTCTTGCCGATCGCTCCTGCTCTTGTTCTGCTTCGGTTTGTTCAGTGCAGACAGGGTGAAAAACTCCTCGGCAACATTACATTCTTTTTGACGCAACAAATCGCTTGCTGTAACAAACCAAAATTGCATCATCTGCAACATCATCAATCTAATCTTGTCGCAGAAGTAAGATTACCCTGTTGAACTCTGTCGGAGCATGTAAGATTACTTAAAAATAAACTTACATCCCTTGGGGTTGAAGGTGGGTCAAGCCTCATGTGTCATTTCTTCTGCTGCAAACCTCATTGCTCCAAGTTTCAATAGTGTTAGCAAGATCTGTATTTTTGCAAAAGCCAATATTGTGGACCGAAAAACTCCTTAAAATATCACAATATCTTGAATTTTTTCTTAAAAGAAAGAAATACTGGGATATAACATCAGTTACAAAGAACATGCTACCGATCCAGTGAGATCGACCGATGTTGACGACGAGATGTCAAGATCGTATAGCAATGAAGCCAGTCCTACATGTCCTGATGGCCCTATGACGCTGCTAGTGCACGGAGCAGAAGGGCGGTGTTGGACAAGCCTGGGCGCACCGTTGCAAGGGGCAAGCACCACACATTTATCCTGCTCCTCCGTGTACTTCCTACGCGTCGATTCATCGTTCCCCGGGATCATGTAGGATGTGAAATCGGCGGCCATGATGCTGAGCTGCGGAGGCACCCGTGCCCCGGGAGGGGTCTTGAATGCAGACAAAATCCTCCGGCTCTGCAAGTCGACGCAGAGGATGTGGCGCTCTATCAGGACCTCCATCTCAGAGTCAGAGTCGTCATACTTGTCAGAGTGAGCGTCGTCCACCACCTGAAGCCGGTGCTGGTCAACGGAGACGTAGACGACCTCGTCTCGCACCGCGCTAAGAACCGGGGACGCGGGCGTGGTGGGCCCCAGCAGCAGCCTCTCCTTGTACAGCGGATCGGCCCAGAGGTCCCGCATGCGCAACGACCCGGCGCCTTTGGTCCACGTGGCGTCCGGGTGCGACGGGTCGTACCGGAGCGTCCACGTGGCGAGCTCCACGTTGCTGATGTGGCGGCCGCGGCCGAGGCCGTCCATGGAGACGAACGTGATGGTGATCTGGTCACCGTCGGCGCAGCTCACGGAGCGGAACTGGGCCGGCACGCCCCGGTCTTGGGGAGGGCCGAGCTTGACGCAACAGCCCTCCGGCAACGGGACGAAGCGGAACTCCGGGTCATCGGCGAGCGCGTCGTCGCAGATGAGCAGGCCCACGTGAAGGTCGGCCCAGCAGAGACCGGTGTTTCCGACCGCGAAGAAGGTGTCCACGTAGAAGGTGTAGTAGGAGACCTCCGACGTGTCCTCCTCGCCGGTCTCGCAAGGGAAGGGGAGCAGCACCTCCGTGTGGTCCCACCGGTCAGCCTCCCACGACCGCCACCTGAAGAGGGTGGCCGTCGTCCTCTTTGCGGAGGAGCAGCTCGGCGAGCAGGTACTGGTGGTTGCTGCTGCAATTTAGGACGACGACGCCTGAGCCCATGCCGTAGTGGGAGAACATGGTGACGCAGCTGGTGGGCAGCCTGGGGACGACGGCGACCGAATTTTCCAGGGAGTCATAGACCAGGTAGAACCCCCTGTTGCTGTACCCGGGGCGGTAGCTGCCGACGTAGAGGGCGAGGATGTTGTGGTGGGCGCTGGAGACGAAGGCGATGGGAGGGAAGCTGCGCAGCGCGGAGGCACGCGACCACGACACCCGAAGCACCATGGAGGTGATGCCGGGAGGGCTCACCAGTCGAGGGAACGCGGGCTCGATGCCGTCGAGCGCCTCACGGTACAAGGCGGCGTCGTTGCCGCTGAAATCCACCGGTATCTTCTTCACTGCGCTCGGGCGGGTGGCCTTGCGCTCGCGCAGGATCGCCTCTGCCGGAGCCTCGATCTCTGTCCTGTAGCGCGACAAATCTTCCTCCATCGCGCGCTGTACTGCGGCCTCCCTCTCCTGCCAGCTGAGGCTCTCCGGGATGCCTTGGAGGATCGACTCCACGGTGAGCGCCGGCGGGCACCCTCCTCGTTCTGCGATTACCTCCGATACCTCATCCACCAACTGCACGTACCGATCTAACAACACCTCCTCCGTGGCCATGGTTGAATGTTGATCCGCCGGCCAGGGAGATCCAAAAGATGCAAGGATCGATAAGACGAGATGATGGGAGCGCGGATTAGCACTAGAGATCGACCGTCCGCAGACCGTCCGCAGACCCTCATATTTACGAACCGTCACCGGATGGTTGCCGCGTGTACGCACATCCCAATCTACGATCCCAGAAAATCCATCGCTAATCCATCGACTCGGCTCGGAAGTCGACCGGTACCTTCCTCACGGCGCTGGGGCGGGCCGCCTTGCGCTCGCGCAGGATGGCCTCCGCCGGGGCCTCGACCTCGGCCGCGAAGCGCGACACGGCGTCCGCCATCGCGATCTGCTCTGCGGCCTCCCGCTCCTGCCGGGTCAGCCCGTCCGGGACGCCTCGCAGGACCGATTCGAAGGTGAGCGACGGCGGCGGCCCTCCGCGCTCCGCGATCACCTCGGACACCTCGTCCACGAACTGCACGTACCGATCTAGCAGCACCGCCTCCATGGCCATGGCGTTGACCCGGCGGGCCGGCCAAGGAAGAAGGACGACGACGACGCAAGGATCGATCTGATAACGAGGTGGTGGGTGCGCAGAGTTCTAGTAGCACTACAAATCGATCGATCGATTCGTGTTTCAATCTGTATAATAGCTCACCGTATTGTACACGGATCGAACTGGTGCTGTGCGCAGATCAAATTCACTCTCTTGGTTTGGAGTTGGACAGATCTGGCAAAAGGGTAGAGATTTGCTATGAGAACTCTCTTCCTATGAGAACTATAAGAACTCCCATCAAAGCCACAAAATATTCATCCGATGGCCACATACATAGATGGATTATCTTAGCACTTTAACCCCTCCACTCATCTCAACTTAATGACATGATTTGCAAAGAACCCCCGGCGTCCATCCAATCGGAAGCGGCGTCAGCCTGGAGAACACGTTACCGTGCACACGATCTGGACGAGTCGGCGCTTTCTCTGTTCGCCGCCGCCGCCGCGCTGAGACACGCTCCTGCGCCGTCTCCACGAGGACAAGCCAGGGCCGCCTCCACGAAGATCCCGTGCTGCCGACGCCGTCCTGCCGACGCCTCCACGAAGACACGCTCCGGCGCACTGGGAAGCAACGGACAAGAAGTTCCAGGCCTGGTCTCGCACCGCAGGTCCGCCGGTTGTCATGAACTCCATCAGTCGCCAAAAAATCATCGTCAAGGATCTAGAACCCTGATCAGGTAGGTGGTAAGGCAACGTTACAGCATTTGGTATTTACAAAACATTATTTTAAATCTTGTTTGCAATTCTGATTTCGAAGCCCGATGAATTCCAGGTCTTGGTTGTGATGCGCCAGTGCAAGTTGAATAATTAAGTGAGAAGCTTGCCTATGCTGTACTCTCAGCCCTGGAGTAGTATTAGTTCTGAATAAAACAGTGCTGCTAGTACAGGCCTTAAAGAACAAAATTCAGGCCGCCCCGCATCGTCAAGGATCCCGTGCTGCCCACGCATCAAGGCAACAGAAGACAAGCGCGTCCAAGCATCAACATTACGTAATCATCCCTTTGACTCCCCGATCTACAACTCGTTTCTTTTGTTTTCTTGTTCATGATCATAGTTTTCATGTCCTGTGGTTGTCCGATCATATGTTGCAGCACGAACCCTTCGCCATGGACTCCGGCAACAGGGAGGTGTTTGTTGATTCTGTCTCTATTGAGGCCATTGACGCCGGAGACGGAGCCCACCTTGAACGTCCAAGAACACCAGGGCCTGAATCTTCCTCTCCTAGTAAAGATGTGAGTTACATAGAACATATGTGTGACAATTATTTTTCATGATCATGGTATTCATGTCTGGTTGTGCGATCATATGTTGCATGGTTTGTTGATCATATAATTTTACACTATTATAGGTCTCTTAGTGCAAGTGCCACAGTCAACACAAATTGCAAAGAGCATTTGAAGCCTGTGGTTGGAATGATGTTTGATACACTAACAGATGTTGAGAAATTTTATAAATTGTATGCACATGAATGTGGTTTCTCTGTTCGTGTTGGAGGGCACAAGAAACAAAATGATGAGATATTGTTCAAGCGATATTGTTGTTCAAGGGAAGGGTACAGACAGGAGGCCGTACAAATAGTCAACCATGAATCTGAAAAGAAAAGAAAGCCACCAAATCTAAACGAATCCAGATGTGGCTGCAATGCACATATTGTTGTCAAGCTTGGCAATGACAAGAAGTATCGAATATTTTCAATGGTTGTGGAGCATAACCATGGTTTTGTGTCACCAAATAAGAGGCACTTGCTAAGATCAAATCGTACTGTTAGTGAGAGGGCAAAAAGTACTTTGTTCAGTTGTCATAAGGCTAGCATTGGCACCTCTCAAGCTTTTCGACTTCTCCATGTTAGTGAGGGTGGGTTCGAGCATGTTGGGTGCACAAAGAGGGATTTGCAAAACTATTTCTATGATCTCAGAAAAAAATCAAGGATGCAGATGCACAAATGTTTGTGGCACAACTTGAGCGAAAGAAGGAAGTAAATCCTGCGTTCTTTTATGACTTCTTGGTGGATGAACAAGGACGACTTGTTCGTGTATTTTGGGCGGATGCTACATGCAGGAAAAACTATAGTATTTTTGGTGATGTGGTTTCAGTAGATGCAACATATACCACCAACCAGTACAACATGAAATTTGTGCCATTTACAGGAGTCAATCATCATTTGCAAAGTGTTTTCCTTGGGGCAGCATTCTTAGCAGATGAAAAGATCGACTCATATGTATGGCTGTTTGAGACCTTCCTTAGGGCTATGGGCGGAGTACCACCTCATCTAATCACGACAGATGAAGATGCGAGTATGATGGCTGCTATTGCTCAGATTCTACCAGATACAGCTCATAGATTTTGCATGTGGCATATCATGGAAAAGATACCTGAAAAGGTCGGACCCTCTTTAAAACAAGATGAAATTTTCTGGAAGAGACTTAACATGTGTGTTTGGGGGACCGAGGATCCAGATGATTTTGTGACACAATGGAATTCTCTCATACAAGATTATGAACTAACTGAAAATGAGTGGTTTTCCACTAGGTTTGCCATTCGCGAATCATGGATTCCGGTCTACTTTTTGGACATACCTCTAGCAGCAATGCTTAGGACTACATCGCGATCGGAGAGTGCAAATTCCTTTTTTAACCGTTTCATTCATAGAAGGTTGTCATTTGTTGAGTTTTGGCTAAGATTTGACACAGCTTTGGAGTGCCAACGCCAAGAGGAGTTGAAAGCTGACAATGCAAGTCTTCACACCAATCCTAGATTGATGACACCATGGCCAATGGAGAAGAATTGTAGTGCATTATATACACATGAAGTTTTCAGAAAAATCCAAGACCAAATCGTGGTTGCAAGAGACCAATGCATTGTTCAAGGTATTTCAGAGTCCGAAGATACAATAGTGGTCATCATCAGCAGCCTATCTGGGAAGGAGCGACGGGTTGAGATGAACAAGTCAAACATGTTTGCTATGTGCTCTTGCAAATTATACGAGTCTTAAGGAATCCCGTGCTGTCATATCATACAAGTGCTTAGAGTCGAGAAGCAAAATGAGATACCGTCAATATATATTATGAAGAGATGGACGAAAACATGTAAAAGGTAACTTACTATATTATGTTGTTGTTTTTTAACTCCGCTCACCAATTTATATTATGTTATTATGTTGTTATGTTGATCAGATATACGAGTCTCACTTATTTTTCAATTTTACAGGGAACTATTTTTTGATGAGGAAGGTAACATACTAGATGAAAAGCCTAAAGACCCTATGCAGGTGGCAATGCGGGAAAAAATTTCAAATTCGCGAAACATGTTTGAAGATCTTGTCCAAATGGCCAAGAGCTCTGAACATGGGATGGACTTTTTATGTTCTAGTTTGGCCAGCCTAGTAGAACCTCTCAAAAATATCGTTCCTACAGCTACGGTAACTAAACAGGATGAGTTTGAAACCTTCCTTGGTGGTAAAATTCCAAATGAAGTTAATATACATCCACCAAATGATCTCAAGTCGAAAGGGAGATGCAAACGAATCAAGAAGAGCAAGGAGAAGAAGACTAAACTAAGAAAGTGTGGAAAATGCAAAGAAGTATCGGATCATGATGCACGTAATTGCCCAAACATTGCTTAGTAGCCAGAGTTAGATTGTTTGTTTACAAGATATTGTATCTTCTGTTACAATATTTTCTAGTGCTAGAGTCATACATTCTATGTTGAATTACTTCTAGAATAACTAAGAATATTTTGTAGCAAGCTACGACGGATACTGTTGTGAGTTGTTGAGGATGGAGCACATTACTTTATCAAGTAAACATGCGTATGTTGATGATTTCCATGGAGCCCATTGTTTTTTAAATCGCTGTCTCCTTGGACATTCTGCTTCGCTCCTGTGTCTAGTAAGAAACTTCAGTTCGTCAAGAGCTCCGTAGTCGAAGATGATGACGCTAAGAGACGAGGGCGGCTCCTCCGCCAGCGATGGCTTGTCTTCCAGGAGACAGCGATGGTCTATCTTCAGGAGGCGGCGACGGCGTATACTGGCCAGGAGACGGCGACGGCTCGTGTCCGCCAAGCCGCGGCAGCGGTTCGTGTGACATCGATCGGTCGTCTTCCGGGCGACAGCGATGGCTTCTCTTTAGGAGGCGGCGACGGCGTATTCTGGCCAGGAGACGGCGACGGCTCGCGTCTGTCCAAGCCGCGGCAGCAGTTCTGTCCCAGGCGCGGCGGCGGCAAGACGGATCGGGAGCGCGGCGGCGTGCGTTCCGTATACTAGGCTAACGGCGTCGGCTTGGACCGACGCCGGGGTTCTTTGCAAATCATGTCATTAAGATAGGATGAGTGGAGGGGTTAAAATGCTAAGATAACCCACCTATGCCTGTGTCCATCGGATGAGGATTTTATGGTCTTGATGAAAGTTCTCATAGTTCTCATAGGAATTGAGTTCTCATAGCATATGTTGCCTTCTAAGTTTACTGATTTTTTTGCTTTTGTCTCATAAAGATTTTCGAACAATAAAATGTATTACTGAAACAATGATAATATACCATTGGGATAATAAAAATGTACTACTAGAACAATTAGTTTTACAGCGGATTATTTTCGTTTTTTCAAAGAACATTTATTCTGCACGAGTAAATAAAAATATCAAGGTGGTTGGATCAAGATTCAATGGCTACAAATTATGACTTAGAGATAAACAAATTCTAAGTCACCTTCGAAGGAGACACCCCATAACACTAACGCATGGTGCCACCATCGTATAACTACCGAGAGGCTTATAGCGGCATCGATCGCATTCGGATGGACACAAACTTTTCGAAAAACAAAAAGTACACGCCCGTGCCATGGATTGTGTACAAAAACACCACTTTTGTAGCTTCACATTTAATTTAGATTAGATTTCCAAATGATTGGGTTGGGGTCATACTTAGAAATACTTTCGTGACCAGACTCATACTTTTATCCTTGTTAAAAATTATCGTGAAGTTACATAAGACTTGTCACACTACCTCACACATCTCTTACATCATCCTGCACTAACGAAATGGCAACCAGAAGTGTGTCCCCACTTGTTGATGTTGAACTACAAAATATCAGCCTGCTGTGCAAATGGTGGTGGAAACTAGAAAGTAGAGAAGGTATGTGGCAGGAAATAGTAAAGAAAAATACATAAAAGACAAATGTGTCTCTCAGATCAAACATAGACAAACAGATTCTCCTGTTTGGGCTGTTTACTGAAAGTTAGAGATATTTATCTCACAGGTAGAAAAATTCAAATAGGAAATGGGGAAGCAACTGACTTTTGGAACGATAAATGGTGTGGTAATTTCTCCCTCAGAGAGAAATTCCCCAACATTTATGAAATTTATAGAGAACAATGTGTAAAGGTGTCCAAAATGGCTGCTAAAAGGTGGCAACTAAATCTGAGAAGATGGCTATCTGTTGATATGCAAGATGAGATGCGGAAACTAAGGGACACTCTAATGTCAGTTGGACTGTCTGAGTAAGTAGACCGACCAATTTGGCATTTAGAAAAAAGTGGCAAATTTACTGTTAGATCAGTCCATGAACTCCTTTGTAGCTCATACAACAACTGCTCTAACATGTATATTTGGAAGGCAAAGGTACCATTGAAAATCAAGATCTTTATGTGGTTAGTCAAACAAGGAGTGATTTTTATCCAAAGACAATCTTGTCAGGAAAAAGTGGAAAGGCGATAAGAAATGTGCCTTCTGTTCGAAGCATGAGACAATTGAACATTTGTTCTTTAAGTGCAGTGTGAGCAAGTATGTATGGAGTATCATAGCTTGGACAGTAGGGGCACATTGTAGACCTGAATCCTGGGATCAATATATGTTGTGGGCAGAACATCATATGCCGAATGGAGCTAAATTCCACTTTGTAGGTCTTGCAGCAATTTGCTGGGCGATCTGGAAGTTACGCAATAGAATGTGCTTTGAGAAAAAACTAATAAGATCACCTACTGAAGTTGTGTGCTATGCCTGTGTTTTTATCTCGTATTGGGCAGGACTTCAGAAGGAAGGAGATAAGCAGGTGCTGGAAGCGGGAGCAAAGATCTTGCAGCAGAACGCTGTAAAGATTCATCCAAAGAAAGATGGAGGCCAAGCTACGTAAGAAACAACAATGGCAATCAGCCGTCCTTGAAGACTGGAACCTTGTAGCCTTCCAGACAGGAAGATTTTGGAGAAGAGCATGTGACCCTGATGTTTTGGAGGGTTTAATTTTTGTAATAGATTTCAGGCTTATGCTTAGCTGGATTAGGCTCAAAACCTTGTCTCTTAGATGTTTGTAGTCCTGCTAGTAGGTTGTTTTGGATGCTGGAGACGTAAACTGGTGGTAATTTCGTTATGCAACTAATGAAATTCCAGGGGAAACCATGTCTTGGAAAAAATGGCTGTGATGCATGATTTCCATGTGACATCCATATAGCGTGGACGAATGCAGGGTGCACCATTGCGGCTAGGTAGAGAGAACGACGAGCGTAGGTTTTGAAAGTAATGAGAGGTAAATATATATTGATGTATGACTCCTAAACTAGTATATGTGACATAATAAAATTTTAGCATATGATTTTTACTCCTAGTAGTTACAAGCAACATGTATAATTACTTATATATTGCAAAATGTCCTTGAGTTTTGGAACACAAAGAACCACTAATAAGTAGGAAATTCTAACACACGACGGTCAAATCATAGTGATTATATATTGAAGGAACCAATTTTGAAACTAACTGTCGGTGTTCGAACCACCGGCGATAGAATTTGTTCCGGGGGCCGCACGTTTTAGGCCGGATGGTACGTAAGGGAAGACACGAAGAATTTAGGCTGGTTCGGGAAAGCTCCCTACGTCCAGCGGGGGGGAGGGGGTCACGACGTCGTGTTCCTTGCGTCAAAAGGGAAAGCTGAGTACAGGAGAGATGGGAGAGGAGCGCGCTCCAAGTCCCGTGCGAAAGCGAGCGAGTTAGGCGTGTGGGTGTGGGTGATGCGTGTCGTGCGCGTGAGAGAGGCTCGTACCCCTTTATAGTTACAGGGGTAGAGCTCGAGTTACAAGAGAGAGAGAAAGAGATGCCTAGTCGCGGGGTCGGTCGAGCTTCGGTGTTGTCCCGTCGGCCTTCTCCCCGTACGTACTAGCAAGGTTGACCGGGCGGTCGCGTCATTCCCGTTGCTGGGAGTACCGGGGTGGAGTGCCCCGCGTTTGGAGGAGCCGCGGATGGCGTCATCGCAGAGTAGTTGGAAGGGACAGGCCATACCCGTCATTCCTTGTCGGGCGCAATGATGGTTCGGGCATGGTCGAGACAGGGGAGTAGCTTGCCCTGCGGCTCGAGCTTGCGGGCGAAGGTCGTGCGAGGCGGAGTGTAACTCGAGCTCGACCTCGAGTTACACCTGTTCGACGGGCGTGACGGGAGGTCGTACGTCCGTACATCAGCAAACAATGGCTTCTCCCGGAGGTTTCGGTCCACGCCAACTCTTGTCGGGCAACAGGAACGGCACAGGAACGGTACGTCCCGTCGGCGTGGCCCGACGGGAGCAGGTGGTGGCTGGAGGGATGGGGTTCAGGCCTCCCGCCAATGATTTCCGAGTAACGCCCACGTGGGCGTCGGGGCGGTTGGGAGTTAATGCGGTTGGTGGTCGAGTCACGAGGTCGAGCGTGAAGGTCGAGCATGAAACTCGAGCAGGAAGGTCGAGCGGCCAAGGTCGTGCGGGACGGAACCCCTCGAGCAAGGCGGTCATAGTCATGCGAGGCGGACGTCCTCGAGTAAGGCGCCGGGGTCGAGTCTCGGTGCCTCGCTGAGCCACCTTCTGGCTAGATCGTACGGGTGCGGGCCAGCTCCTTCTGCTAACGTGGCTACGTTAATCCTTTGCTAAGCGGGCCGGGACGCCGCCACATGGCAGTGTTAATCCTTCCCCCGACACTAACTTTAAAACATATATATGTTACGTTATTTTGTTTCTAGAACAATTAGTTCTAAGGTGAAATATTTTTATTTTATACAAGTAAATAAAAGATGTAGATGGCTGAATCAAAATCCGATAGCTAGAAACATCCACATAAAGATGAGTAAAATCTAAATCAACTAAGGAGACAATCCCTTTGTTTATATCAACGGAATCATCTCACTACATAAATATCTCATGGAAACTTACGCTCGGTGCGACAAGCTCGTGTATAGCTTTCATGTGTCATTCCTTCATGAGAAAATTTCTTGTGTGCCATCAAAATTTTAATCTCTTCCTTCTATGCCACAACATTTGCTGAAGTTCCTTCTATGCCATCATAACATTTTCACATGCCTTATGTGCCACAACCGAGCGCTTCCGTCAGTTCCTGTTAGCCGGATGGAGCTGTGACTTCTTGGATTACCCATAGTACCCCTTCCCAATGACCAGTGGGCCCCGGTTTACAGTGGAAGAGGACCATATCCAACAGGCTAGTCCTGATTTCACAGACCGGTTCTTCGCTCCTCGAACCCTCAGCGGCGCTCGCGGCGGGTCGGTCTCGGTCACGTCAGGTCGGTCGCGACGTGGCGGGCGGAGGGAGGCAGTCGCGTGCCGTGATAACGTGCCACGGGTGGAGCCAGGCGGTCGCGGTTGGAGGGACTCAGTCGCGGCTGCGGAGTTGTCGGTCGCGGGCGGAGGGAGGCAGGCGTCTAGCGGGTTGGTCACGGCGGGTGGCGGGCTCGGGGAAGGAGCTGGCAGGGGAGACAGGTCGCAGGAAAAGCAGGCTCAAGTCCATCCTCATGGCTCCCTAAAGTGTAAGCATTTTTTTTATCTTTCTCTTTGGATTCTTTAGTTTGTCAGATAATAGCAGCATATGCACAAGAAATCCCTGCATTGCCGGACAAATCTCAATGGCCTAAGTCCAACCATGATTTCTTCATGTATTCATCACTCTTGAAACCAACAGCTGGAAGGAGAAAGAATCAGAGGTTCAAAGATAGTGTTGAGGGTAGTAGCAATGCACTAAGGAGAAAAGGACAACACCAATGTCCTACAAACATAAGAAAAGGTGCTAGATCAGATTCAGTCAGGTAAGCTATTCATTTTTGCAAATTGTGCTTTACCTTGTGTGTTGTTTACACTAAGTGAATATATTCTAATACAGGTCCAAGCCTGGTAGTGGCTCAAATCAATTTGAAGTCCTCTCTATTGAGTGCCCTGGTGGCTCAAATCAACTTGAAGAGGGAGAAACACATGCCATTGTTGCCATTGCTCCTACAACCAAGCCGGCAAGGAAGAAAAATGTTGTTGCAAAAAGAAAGACGAAAGAGAAGGCTAAGAAGGTGCTAATTGATAGCCCCACCATGGGAACAAGAAGCAAAGCAATGATGGATAATAGCCCATCAATGGGAACTAGAGCAAAAGAAGGCTCAGCCTTTGACTTTGTTCTATGTTGGTTGCCTGTGAATCTATTTTGAATGTGATGTAATGTCCTTTCCAAAATCTACTTTAACCTTGTTTTCTTTGTTGATTGTGAACATTATGTTTATGAACAACAACCTGTGTGTTGAACCTGTGTTAGTTGTGAACATTTGGTATTTTGTGGCATTATTAAGTCCAAGTAATTTTACTGGCATTATTAAGTGAATTATGTGCACTTGTGTTTGTGGTCAAATTTCTAAACTATATCCACGTGGCTACCTTTGTAGAAATATTATTGTACATATGATTTTCCATTTAGAAATATAAAATATTTACATTTGCCTGTGAGAAAAAATGGGTCAATAAAAGGAACATACGTAAGACAGATTTTTATGTTTGAGTACAGGGGTATTTTGGTCTTTTTACTTCACATTTAACGCCGTTACATGAGCAAACTACCGGTTCTGGCACGTAAGGCATGGGAAAATTTTCTGATGGCATAGAGGAAACTTCAACAAATTTTGTGGCATAGAATGAAGAGGTTGAAATTTTGATGACGCACAAGGAATTTTCTCTTTCATTGGTATGTTCATGCATTGCATAGTGTGATCGAGATAGATATAAAACAAAAAGTGTGCTTGAGACAAGAGAAGGTTAGAAGATGAGTGCTCCATCCATGTCATTGTGATTCAAATATCAAAAGGTTAAAATTTGAGTATTAAATTAAAAGTTAACACACAGACATTGACATGCTATCAAATTCCAATAGAGCAGATAGACGACCTTGTCTATCAGTTCCAGTCCAAGTCAACACTGGTCATCACGCAATTTACTGCCGTGCTGGTAGGCGCTGGTGTCACGCTCATCTCAAGCGGTGTGCCCTCTTCCACCACCTTAGCATGTGATTTTTACTCCTATAGTAGTTGCAAGCAACAGGTATAATCACTTAATAGATTGCAAAATATCGTTCCGTTTTGAAACACAAAGAACCACAAAGTAGGAAATGCTAACACACGATGGTCAAATCATAGTAAGTGTTGAACTAACCAATTGTGAAGGTTAGGTTTCTTTCGTTATCAGATTTGCTTATTGGTTTTTCGCTTTGTGTCTTGAGTAATAAAAATGTACCACTCAAACAAAAAATTCATATTATTCAAACAATAAGAATGTATTACTAGAGTTCTAAGGTGGGACGATATTTTCATACTATAGAGAATATTTATTTTACACAAGTAATAGAAAAATATAAGTGGTTTGGATCAAAATCTAATAACTAGAAATGACACTTAAAGTTGATTAAAATCAAAATAACCTTCTAAGGAGACAATCCCTTTCTTTATATATAAACGGAATCACCTCACTACGTAAATATCTCATGTAAACTAATGCTCGGGGCGCGACAAGCTCGTGCATAGCTTTCACGTGTCATTCCTTCAGTGGTATGTTTGTGCATTGCATAGTGTGCTCGCGAGACGGTTATCAGAAACAAAAAAAGTGTGTGCATGAAACAAGAGAAGGTTAGAAGATGAGTACTCCAGCCTTGTCAATATGATTCAAATGTTATAAACAAATAACAGTTACTTAAATTTTGACTATGAAATTAAAAGTTGACACAAACGCAGATTGCAACAGAGCAGGATGGATGCCTTTGTCTGTCAGTCCAGGTCAGCACTGGTCCGGTGGCGTGCCCTCCTCCACCGCCTTGGCAAAGTTGTCGACGCACCCCTGCGTGGCCCGTGTCAATACCGCGAGCTGGTTGCAGGCAAGGTAATCAGCGATGAACTTGTCCAGGTTGGCTGCCGCCGTCGCCGCCTCCTGCTGCAGGCGGTCCAGCACTGCCTCGGCCTCGCCGTGTTGGTAATCGAAGAGCGCGCGCCTCCTCGTGTCGGCGCCGCGCAGGCCGAGCCCGTGCGCGAACGCGTTCCCGAGCACGCGCCGCCCCTCCGCCACCGCCTCCCACGCCGCCGCCACCTCCGCGGCGACGAGCGCGTCACCTGGCGTCAGCCTGGGCATCTCGCCGAGGACCCTCGCGGACTCGTTCTCCGCTTCCCGCCGCGCGCGCAGGCTGGTCGACCACAGGTCCTGGTAGTGGAGGAACCTGTCGAGCGCCTGGCTGGCGCGCCCGTCCTCCTCGGGCGTGGTGGCCTCCAAGCAGAGGTCGTGGTTGAAGAAGGACTGCATGGTGGGGCCCAGGCACCGCCAGCAGAAGCGGTGGAAGCACGGCGCCGCGCAGGTCATGTAGCGGCAGCCGTCGATGCGCTCGATGGGGCGGCGGCACTGCGGGCACCGCTTGGTGTGCAGCGCGACCCAGAGCGCGCTCGCCTCGTCCGCCTCGCTCGTCCAGAACCGCGCCACCGCCGCGCACGTCGACGGCCAGTGCGGGGACCCGCCGCAGCGCCAGCAGAAGCCGTTGCCACACAGACAGACCACGTCGGCGTCCCGCGGGAGGGGGCAGTGAGGTCGATGACGCGGCCGCATCCCGGCGCAGGGCACGGCTTCATCCACAGCCCGCGCGCCTGCACGTAGTCGTGCGCCAGCAGCCGCGCGTACACGTCGTCATCATCATCCCCGATCGGGGCGGCGAAGAGCTGGACCGTGCCGCGGAGCACGGCGCGGGAGCAGGACGCGTCCGGGCACCGCAGCGCGAGGCAGCTGTTGCCTTCAATAGCGGCGGCGACGTAGCGGCGCCAGCAGTCGTGGCAGTAGCGGTGCGCGCACCCCGCCGAGGCCATCTCCGAGGCGGGCTTGTCTCCTTCCGCGCAAATCCCGCACGTCACCGTTGTTGTAATCGTCTCCACCTCCTGTTCCTCTTCGCCGGCGCCAGTCAGGCCGACGGCGCCGCGGATGCGGTCCTGGTCGGAGAACCAGTCCTCGTGCAGCCACATGGGTTTCCACCGGTAATGGACGAGGAGGGCCAGGGCCCAGTCCGCCGGGACCGACAGCACCTCCGCCGTGGCCGCCGCTTCTTCGCTCAGCCGCTGCCGGATCTCTCGCTCGGTGAGGACGACGTAGCGCCGCTGGTCCTTGTCGGCTGGATCCAGCTGGAGACCATACTGGATGCCGCGGACGAGTTCATCACCCGCCAGATCGTCGAGATTCCTCGCTTCGTCGTCGTCGAACTCGACGACGTAGCTCTCGCCATCGCTGCTGGCGTAGTCGTCGGACATGGCTACTGAAAAGATGATATAGATCAGCAATAGTAGTTGCTATTCTCTGTTGATTGTTTCTCTTTAATATGATTGATATGGGTGGGGAAATCGAATCACCTCGCGCTGTTAAAAGTAGCACAACACACAAGCCGTGCTGCGATTTCGTGTCATCCACGGATTACCAAACCGCAGCCGAGAAGGACCATGTGCACACGCCTCCCTTTCGTTCGGTGAGAGACGCTATTGGACCGCGGCCTGGCCCGTTCCCGGCCCATCAACAAAATTTGCCCCTCAGGCCCGGGATTTTCATTCAAAATGCTTAGATTCGAATTCGAATGCCACAAGGTCAAAATCCTAGTAACCAACTCCCGCGATTCAAATACGTGCATGGTTTCCTTTTTTACTTTCCCCTGTGATCTGTGACGCTAAGCTGCGTGCAGATTTTTCTTGGTAACTTCATGGCATGTCGCCCCTTCAGATCATCAAAATGAACTGTAGCGCATAAGCGGATCATAGCAAACTGAGCGAGCACAAAAACAAGTATCTACTGTAGGTACTGACAAACTAACCTCTCCGTAGTAAGATCACAATTCGATTACAGAACACTGCCTCTCCCAGAGAAGCGTGTAGTTACTCAATTATTACTGTTGCTATCTGAGCCAGGTGACCTGACTGGATACATTCAGAGTACCAGAGGTATCTATCAAAAGTTCATAAAAGAGGATTTTACTGAAAAGATGATATAGACCAGCAATAGGACAATAAATGAAAAGATGATTTTACTGAACAGCAAGCAAAATGGCCTTTATTCATATGCGATCGAACAGGGAAACTTAACAGAGGCTTGCACAAAAACTGCAGCTCTCCTTAAGGCTAGCCACTAAGGAATCGTCATATGATGCAACAAGAGAATATAGGTAGAGAAACAGTAAGAAACGAAGAAAAGAGGAACTATTCAGTAACTAAAGCTTCCATCCAAGGTTGGCAAAGATCTATCCTAGTGTACATGCCTGACCAGAAGCCAAAGAAGCCATCTTCACCTATATCTTGGCATTCAGCTAGTATATGCAACCCCCCAATGTTTTGACGAGGAAAGCATACGCATTATATTTGAGAACAGCCAAATCACATTGATCAAGAGGTTTTACGATAAACCACCCTCCTTAATTTCGATGGGCTTCACAGGAATTGCTGAATCACCCGCAGAGCCTTTATCGGCTGGAGGGTTTATATTCTTGGCCTCACCTAGACGCACAGCCTTAGCAAAGCTCTTAGTGATATGGCCCACCAGGTCGGTGGGCATAACCAGCGGTTTCTTGGGCTCAACAACAGCAGAAGAGGGTGGATGATGCAGACGTGCCTTATTTTCTAGCAGGGCTTTCTCACGCTCCTCATAAAAGTCAAAGTCGTCAAGGATTGATGCATCATCATCATGGCTCTTGAAGATTTGCAGCATCTCCAATCCTTGTTCCAGTTTGACCTACACCAAACTCAAACATCACTATGAGGTAATTCATTTATGTTACCTAAATTTCAGTATCAAGTAAAACAGAGAGAAAATGGGGATTCACATCCTTTAAGAGTCACTTAAATGGAAACATTTTCAGCATCCTTTAAGAATATGCATGCATGGAGGGTGATTGCTCACGGGAAAAGAGGATGTGTCTACAGAAATCAAGCAAAGGTAGGAAGCAAAATGGATGGGGGAAAGTACAAACCTCCTGTGTATCACGGCTGTTAGTTACAGGTTTATTGTCGTTGTTTTCGAGAATTATATGGCGGAAGAGATTATTCGGAACGTCCTTCACTATACACCACTTAACAGGGAACTGACCGGTCCACTTATCTTGCTGCCAGTAATCCACACTCTTCTCAAAATCCACTGGCCCAATCATCTCTGCAACACCACAGAACTGTGCACTAGCATTCACCTACATACATTGTTCCAAGTCTTAGTATAGCTAGGAATAGCAAATGGAATCTAAGCCTGAGGACCTCAAAACGAATAATAAAAAAGCATGAAGATGCAATTACCGAAAACAACAGGAAAATGGGGTAGTGTTCTTCTTTCTCCTTCGCTTCACGGTAAGCTGAGTCTAATTTCTTATTTCCATTTGTGGTGCTAGCCCAAACACCATACTTGATGCTCTTGTGAACATTATCTTCGCTGTATGATTTTATGATGAAAAATCTGGCATTCTTGTATTCTGTAACAAAGTCCGGCCTGTTGTATGACTCGCGATCAGGTCCTTTAGAAGGCTTATCATCCTTACTGTCACTGTCAGGTTGCTTCTTAGGCCTAGTGGCACGTGGTCCCCGACTTTGCTCATTAAGGAAATCGAGCGGACCATTGCAGTTGCAAATAAGGGCATTACCCCTTCCTCTCCTGCGACCTTTGTCAATCGAGATGGAACTTCTACCATTAAAACCAAAGCCAGGGAAGGGACCCCCATAATTACTGGCCTGTGGGAAAATCCCACCATGAGAAAGCCCTCGACCGTAGGAGTCATTGGGGGATCCAAAACCATAAAAGGGCTTCTGGTGAGGTGATGTCTGTAATAATTGAAACAAAAGAGTAAAAAAGAAATTAATGGAAGGCCAGGTTGCTCTATTCATGTATTTTATGACTACAATAATAACTCTTTCAGACACATGCATTAGCTTTAAAACGGTAAGTCAGCAACTCAAAAATAGTTTGAATAATAGCTACGTGTATCGGCAATATCTCACTTTATAACGAAGTAAAATGTTTCATTTTTTTCCCTTTTTTCATCATGATATGTTAGGTGTCTGGTGAGATTACCAACAAACTCAGGAATGAAAACATTTAGGCCGCAGGACATTAATCATGGAGTTCATGGTAAATTTTAGAAGCGTGAGTAAATAAGGCTTATAGTTTATGTTGGAACAGAGAATACTCAAATTCATGGATTCAATGAAAGGTTGTTCAAGCATTAACATGATAACAAATTCTCATGGCTGATTTTCTTTATGGTAAATATAACAATTTGCAACATGGAAACAATACCATTCCAGAGGCCATTGGAAAGTTACTTTGGCCAAAGGCTCCTGAAACACCACCTGCAGGTTGAGGTGAAGGTGCAGGTGATGGAAATGATCCGGTTCCTTCTGATGATCTGAACCACTCTGAAAGATATCATAAAAAGGCACAAAGTCAAAATCTCAACTAACCATACAGAAACTTAAATCAACTAAGCAAAGCACAAAGTTAGATAATAACCAGGTCTTGGTCCAAAAAGGAAGCTGTTTGGACTCAGAGTATCAGCGATAAATGCTCCTTGTGTGGGGTCAATCGGCATCATTGTCTCACCCTGTGATATTGGAGTAGGAGAGCTTAAATATGGCATGCCAGGTGGTACTGATTGCTGGTAGTAAGGAGCCGAGAAGGAGAACTGCTGAGGGGAGTAGAGCTGACCATCTCCACTAACAGCAGCTGGTACAGGTGTTGTAATAGGAGAATAAGGAGCATATGGGTCATAGCCATAGCCACCATGGAACATCAATGAAGGGTCCTCGTTGTATACAACCTTCATGAAAAGCCAATTTTAGAGAAGTGTTATATGGAAAACTAGAAACAGAGAAAACCTTTTTCTACTTACTGTAGGACCCACTTCCAATCCTTCAGTGCTCATGTAAGGAGGATACGCATCCCATTCATGTGGAGAGTTTTCGTGTCCTGGACCTGCTCGTAGATGGTGGACTACGTTATGGACAATTCACCAAATCAAGAGAAAGTCTCATTGTCTAACAGTATTAAATGAATACAAAATAAGTGAGTTGTGACTAAATGAGTCCAACAACAAAGTGTACACTCATATGTGCTATTCCTGATAAGTCAAAGATAAATTCATAAAGTAACAATGTCAACGCCACCCCACCACCTAATAGATATATGTCTGGAACTCTGGATATTATTGCCCCTTTATGATTTAGGATCTTTTTTCATTATCAAATATAGTATGGTGTAAAAGTCCACTCTGTTGCGAAGAATGCAGAGGGCATGTAAAACATTATGCAAATTGTGAAGTAATATTCAGGCGCATATAATGGAAAGAAAGCGCACTGACCTTGGTAATAGAATGGCTGGGCCTGAGAAGCATAAAAGTTGTGTTGATATGCAGCATTATAATCCCCAACCATGTTAGATGTGCCAGCCTGGGCTTGTCCTTCACTTGGTAAATCGATAGCATTAGAATCAACTGAAATTGGGGGTACAGATCCTTTCTCATCCTTATTGGGAACAGGCTGAGGTCAAACAACAACAGATACATTTGATGCAGTCAACAAATGACAGATATAAATAAAACATTGGGAAAAAAGCTCTAAAAGATATAGTAATGACCTGCTCTATAGGCTTCTCGGCAAGAGTAATGTTTTGTTCAACATCAGCTACTATTTCCTGCTTATCCATGGAGCCTGCAACAGAAGGATTCGACAAAGTCAAACTTCAACCATTCAACAAGCAAATCTAAAGGTGTTTGTTAGGTAGTAGAGAATAGTGGCTGCTGTTTGTTAGGTTTTTTTGTGCATGCTGTCTTTGAGTTCTATTATATCCATTCATGTTGATCACAAGTGGCAACACATAATTAGTAAATGTGTTTTGCTCTCTGTTGAACTTAAAAGCATGATTACGAAGCTAATAACATGCAGAGTAAAGGTGAGCCATTACAACATTATAATCCTAGTGTTTTTTCAAAACTAAAAAAAATACCAAATCAAAACTAAGGTCCTCCAGGCAATTGTACATCATTGGCGGATCCCACCAACATCCTAACAGAGCCTTCTGCTTGAGTACGGCCTGCCCCAACCATTCACATACCGTACACTACGTGCCTGCTAAGCCGTTGAGGACCTGAAACCATGTCCTAACCACCTGAATTGACTGTGCAATGCTGAACAAACCATAAACACGTGACATAATTTCTATATGACAGCAGCAGCGTACCCAACCAATTAAGTGCCATATTGCAAGGCATACATGCGAGAACAATTTAACCATTCAGGAATGCTCCTAGGTCCAAATAACATAGGAAAAGACTCCCAAACGAGACAGATATTAGGGAATTTCACTGGGCCTTAATTCACTGCTTGGGTTCATTGCGCAAGCAAGCAACGTGATCGTCCTGATGCCCAACACTGATCCTCGATACCTCAATTCACACAGACAATGACAGTCTATGTTACCAAGAGATGATCAGTATGGTAATACCTCACACAAAATATCTTACACAGTGACACGGGGGCTCAACTGAACCACGCAGTAAAAATAAGGCAATCAAATCTGAATAAAGGGGAAGGATGTCGATTTGAAAACTCAAATCAAGGCATCATGAAAAAAATATTATGCATGATCGAACGAAAAATCCGTCGAGCAAGCTAACAACAATCTCTTACCGAGATTGGACAAATCAATCCGAGACAGGTCGGATCTCCACGGGAGCGGTCGAACCCCCGCCTAAGAGACCAAGAGCAGTAGCCGTGGAGGACCGGCTGGATCGGCGCGGAGGGCGGCGGATCTGGCGATCGGATCGGGCTCCCACCCACCGGGGCCGTCCGGGTGGCGCGTGATCTGATGAGAGGAGAGGTGGGAGGCGACGGGACCCTGCCTGGTGGTGGAGTGCTCCCCTGCCTTTTCTCTAGAAAGAGATGGAGGGAGCCGGTGCGCGGCTTTTTTTAATTCTTGCTTATTTATATATATCTGTTTATATAGGGTGGTGTTAGTTTGGATTTTTTTTTTTGGAACGGAAAAGGTATAAAGCAACTCCTCTTGTATGTAGTATTCAGCTTATCTTTCAATTTGATTTTTTCTTATCTAAAAACATTAGTAGATTTTTTTGTGACAACATTAGTAGATGATAAGTATTACTAGGGAGATAGAATGTGCACTCATCAGGTTAAGTGATCACAAATTATTAGTAATAAGTTTATTTAAAGTGCTATTCAACAATAAAAATGTTGCCAAACTTATTTTTCAATATATATATTCAAATTCGTTCATATCTGACATTATCCATGTTCAACTCCAAATTCAAAAGAAACTACAAAATATGTACCGTTAAAAAACACTAACATAGCTACTAATGTATCCACAATATTCCTCAAACACTGATATTTATATATGGTAGTCTGAACTTTCGAGTTGCATAAGTTACATGACTTGGAACAAAATCACACAAGGTTTCACCAAGTGCATTATATTGGTAAGTTTCCTCATCGTAAAAAAATATTGGTAATTATTCAAACGCCACCTAGATAGCTGTACTACTCTAAACATTCAGGATGTTGCTGACCAGACGGGGGCAGGTGCATTCGTCATCCGTGCAAGTCAAGTCAAGATCCATGATCCATCTACAAAGAAGAAGACACGCTAGATGCAATAAATATCAAGCAAAGCTTATATTTTTTCCACGCTTAATCCAGTATTGGATCCCATCTAAGATCGATCTAGCCGTTTACCTAAGACGAGATCGGTGGCTGATCCGATCTAGCATCACAGGCAACTCCAGAGATAAAGAAACAATGGTATCTAAACGTACAAGTTTTGGGGTAGATCAGGAGTCCAGATGCATGGCAACAAATCACAAAGCCTATCCATGGTTCCCAACCAAAGTTGTGGTGTGCTCTTTTTATAAGGTATACCACAAATCCGTTGTAGTCTAGCTGGTTAGGATACTCGGCTCTCACCCGAGAGACCCGGGTTCGAGTCCCGGCAACGGAAATATTTTTTGCACGTTCCCTCTTTTTTTTCTATATAGTGGAGGAAAAGGTACATTTTACGTCTCCTATAGTCCTATGGTCCAATTCCAAACCGTTCCCTCTTTTGTTTACTCTTTCTATCTAGTGGAGGAAAAGGTACATTTTACGTCTCCTATAGTCCTATGGTCCAATTCCAAACCGTTCCCTCTTTTTTTAAGGAAAAGGTACATTTTTCATCTGTATGGAGCACAATAAAATGATGCACCATTCAGTTTCCTTATAGGCCCCGTTTGGGACTTCTACCCTACCCACGTCCATTGAAATTAATTCAAAACCTATACCAAACAGGTAGGTTCCCAACGCACTTCCGTGGATCACGATTCTTTTGAAGGTCACATTTCTACTCGGAACGTGGAATCGACGAAAACGGTGCTCCAAGGAATCACAGCGTGATTTTCACCTCCCCCGTTCGTCGTTCCTCCCCACCCCCGACTAGCCACCCTTGCTCGGAGCCGCCATCGCCCGCGCCGCCCATGCACTCGCTGCACGCCGAAGGAGCATGGGAATGCATGCTAGCGGCACGATGCCTAGCGAAGAAGGACCTCGCTTCTTATCGACGTGATTTGGATAATTGACACGTTTGACTCGAACACGATTATGTCGGCAACGACTTTTATATAGAAAACTAGTTTTAGACAGAAGCACTTTGGCCCACACCTGTCCCAAACAGGGCCATAATAAGTTGGACGTTTGGGTGAAATGGCTGCGCTGCATCATCGAGCTGATGATCTTTCATCTTCGCACGGCGAAAGGCTACGTGGGCTAATGGGTTGTAGTACGTACTTACCAGAAAGGGCATGGCCCAAAGAAATGTGAAAGCCCAAGGAATATGGCCTTTCGAAGGAATCTCACCTATCGCCTCCTTGTTCGATCTCTATCGCTCGCTTTGCGACGGTCCAACCATGGCACGGAACATGGAGGAGGATGGGATGGGCGGCGGCGTCGGCGGCGACAAGCTCATCCTCCGCGGGCTGCAGTTCCACGGCTTCCACGGCGTGATGCAGGAGGAGAAGACGCTCGGCCAGAAGTTCACCGTCGACATCGACGCCTGGATGGACCTCAGCGCCGCCGGCGAGTCCGACAGCATCGCAGACACCGTCAGCTACACCGACATCTACAGGTTATTAGCTTCACTCGATTCGTTTCTGACTCAGAGCTGTATTCTCTCGTTTGTTCTTAAACTGAGCTCCAGTTCAAAGTAATCATGATTCAAGGGCAAAACAACTGCCTTTCAGTTTCAGATGGGCTTAGGTTGCTCTGATTGAAGAGCAAGGAAATTGCTCTGATGGGTGTTTGGGACACATTGTGCAATCGTGGCCAATAATCGACCCACCTTTGTTCAGGAAATGGACTGTAATCTGTTGCCGTCCGATCAAAGAAAAATTATCCTTCAGAAAAAAATATGTTGCCATTCACTGTACTATTATTCGGCATCTAGGATACTAAAATCTAGTAGGTAGTTTCATCATGCCTTATCCAGGCAACCAGAGGCAACAATTGATAGAAATGACCACTACAGTACGGACGGTATACACATCTCCGAATGATTTCTTTTCAAATTTCGATTGGTATAAAATCGGGATGTTATACTTTTCAGTAAGTATTTTTGGCACATGTTATGAGCAGCTTCTCATTTTACTCTGTTATACCTCCCTTCAGGGTTATAGCTGTCCTTTCTGTAATGATTTATCATTTTGCTTGATTAGGTGCGCAATCAGATTTTCTTTGTCTGTTACATAAGTTCTGAACAGAACTGTCATAAGGCATCCCCTCCACTTGACTTGTTCTTAGGTTCCTCCCTATTTTAATTGCAATTTTGGTTTGAACTTTGACTAGGACCTGAGCTCCAGTTCAGAGTAATTGTGATTTGCACTAGTATGCATGCTTCAACACGCTGTGCAATATGGTCTGTAATATATCAGGTATCAATGGTAGGATCACTCTGACATCTAGGACACTATATAGATGCATTGTTTCATCCTCATGGCCTCTAAGCAAATAAAACAGTAGAGGCGCCAATTTTGGTAGAAATGATCATCACGTCAAAGACCACCTATATGTTTCTGAATGATTTGTTTTCGAATTCAAACTGGTAGTAAAACAGGATTCATCCATCTATATCATTTTTCAGTATAAATTCAGACATGATGTGTGCATCTTCACCAATTTGTTCACCTCTCTACCTGGAGAGGACATATGGCATGCACTGATGTTTCCCAAAATGCTCTGCAGTATAGCTAAGGCTGTCGTTGAAGGTACTCCACATAATCTTCTGGAATCGGTGGCTCAGTCAATCGCAACTGGCACGCTTGGAAACTTCCCTCAGATTTCTGCCGTCCGAGTGAAGGTTGGCAAACCTCATGTCGCCGTGCAAGGCGTTCTGGACTACCTGGGTGTGGAGATAATGAGGCGCAGGAAGCAATGAGCAGATCAAATTTTGCTCAGTTACTTCGGCATCGTTCTATACCTGTATGTACCTGGAGTCCTCAGTTTGCTGTTGATAGCTGCTAACGGTGCTGTTATTGTGGTCATAATCTCCCCTTGTGCACATCATGTTTGATTCACGATAGAATTTAACACTTAGCGGTACAACTATGTCTGACACAAGCTGTACGGAATGCTTCCACAAATTTCCATTTCCGAGAGCAATTTTTGATATTTAAAATTTACTGTGGAAGCTACACGAGAAACCTATGCTGTGTTGATATCTGCTGATTGATAAGCAGCGTCGGCGCGTTTGGCGCAGCTTATGTGGGTGGTTATGGTTTCACTATACGGTACAGGCCGGGAAAAGCTGCACAAACGCGGCTCGTTGTGGTTTCACTACAGCCACAGCATAAAAAAATCTGGCTATTGAGGTAAAAGCTCGGAGGGGGCATAGTTCTATCCGAAAGATATAACGTCGCTCTCAATGGAAGTTTCATATAAGCATTAAATAAGATGTCACATCAGCTAAAGTAGTGACATAGCAAGGTAATTAATATGAAAGAGATGAAATGACACTGTTTTATAGGTATGAAACTCTAATGAAACTCCTATTGAGAACAAAAAGTTTCATCATAACATATTTTGACCAATCCTATTACAATAAATACATGTTAATTTAATGCTACAACTTGTCTATGAAATCGTGAGATGAAACCGTGCATTGAGAGTGACTATTTCATCCACCAAATCATATCTCCAAATCTAATGTAGCACTCTTAATAAGTGTGAGATGTAACTATGCACCGAGACTCGACCTAATAAAAGAAAGAACTCATCTTTCTTAATAAAGGAATGTACTATTTATTTAGGAAAGATAAGAATAATACAAGATAAGAAAGTACTATCTCGTAATTCCGGAGGGATTTAGTCGGTGTCCTCGCGGGATTAAACTGCTCAGGTCTTACCATCCCTCGAATCCGATCTCGGGGTGACGCTTAGGCCAACCCAATACCAAATGTAAGTTCCTTTCCCAAAAAGGAAAGTCCCTTCCCTAAGTACTTATCCCGGGAGGGATAGCTTTCTACTCCCTCTGTTTATTATTACACGTCGTTTTGGAATTGAACATGGGAATTAAGGAGAAGTAAAAAATGTGGATACACTGAAACGAGAAGAGAGAGAGAGAGATGTAGTGGAAAGAGGGAATATCCCTTTGGTTGGATACTTCTTTTAGCTATAGCTATGACAAACGCACATTAGTCACTCGCACGGCATACTTTCCGAGCCGCCACGACCAATCACGGCAGTGGTGCTAGTGCAGTACTTCTGGGAGCTCATACAGGAAATCCAGCTAACTAAAAGCCATGATAAAATCTGCTGGCATTGGACGCCGACAATGCAGATACACAGCAGAACCGGCATACCGAATGTTCTTCTCGTGGGACCAAGCAATTTGCTGGTGCCAAGTGCCAATCTAATATGGAAAGCTCGGGCGCCGCAGAAGACCAAACTCTTCATGTATTTCGCGTTGCATAAGCGAACCTGGACCTCTCGAACGCCGACAGCGACACGGACTGCAGGACAATGCCGATTGCACCCTATGTAGTCAAGTGCCTCGGACAATCAACATTTCAAGGCAATCCGGACCAAATTCACAGGCTTTCGGACGTTGTTCGGCGGACTCGGCGTTGCCCTCTTCATGCCGCCGATCCTTTCCGTCGCTCGGATCGGCTGCTGCGCAACACGGCGAGAATGCTCGACTAACTCGGAGCTCCAAAGCGGTGGGAAACATATGGCTGCAACTTGAACTTGCCAAAGAGGTCACCCACCGCCTAGAAGTAGCCCAACACCACGGACAATTGGAAGCACATGAGTAGCAGCTACGCCGCAAACTCAAGCTCAAATCGCTTGGCCTAAGTTCCTTACAACGATCCATTGCGCGGCAGGAATCTAGGTTGCTATGGCTATCCGAAGGTGACACACCCACCAAATTCTTTCACTTGCATGCCAACGCGAGAAGATGCAAGAAGTTCATTCACTCACTACAATGCGAAGATGGATCCATCGTCTATGACGAGACGGCCAAAGCAGCTATTGCCTTCCGTCATTTTGACGAGACCCCGGGTACACCACCCAATCGGACGCACTCTCGCGCCTCGACCTGCTAGACCTCCCGAAGGTTGACATGGCGGGCATGGGCGAACGCTTTATAGAAGCCGAGGTTTGGAAGGTCATAAGCGAATTCAACCCGGATAAAGCGCCGGGACCGGACGGATTTATCGCCGGGTTCCTGCAAGCAGCATGGCCTATCATCGTGCATGACTTCATGCTAGCCTTCGACGCATTCTCGGCATTTGGACGGCCGCAACTTTCATTCGGTTAACGACACCATGCTTGCCCTGCTACCTAAATCAATGGAACCCAAAGTTGTCGGTGATTTCGGACCGATCTCCCTTATACACTCGCATTGGTAAACTCATCTCCAAAGTTCTTGCGTCACGGCTGGCGCCCGCCTCGACCTTCCGGTATAGGAGAACCAAAGCGCCTTCATTAAGGGGAGATCCATCCATGATAATTTCAGCCTTGTCCAACAATCAGCCAGATTGCTTCATGCACGAAGGAAACCGTCCTTCCTACTCAAAGTCGACATCGCCAAGGCCTTCGACTTGGTGGCATTGCCTTTCCTGCTCCAGGTCATGGAACACCTTGGTTTCCCCCAAATCTGGTTAGAGTGGACCTCCATCCTCTTGTCCTCGGCAAGCACTCGGATCTTAATGAACAGTGCGTCGGGATCACGTATCGCACACGCCCGGGTCTACGGCAGGGAGATCCTCTTTCCCCAATGTTGTTCCTCTTGGTAATGGAAGTCCTCAATGCGATGATCCGTAAGGCGGACTCTTGGAATCTGTTCAACAATCTAGGTTCCCGATCGATCAGCCATCGGGCTTCCCTCTACGCCGACTTGTGTTGTTCGTATCGGCAGTCGGCAATGATTTGCGGCTCACACGCAAGATCCTAGATATGTTTGAAGGTGCTTCGGGCTGGGATGCAACCTACGAAATGCCAGCGGCTGCCCATTCGTCGTGACGAGACGGACATCGCCTCGAAGCAACGGCAGCCTTCCCTTGTGCGATCACCGATTTTCCGGTCAAGTACTTGGGTGTTCCGCTGTCGATCACGAGGATGCCCAAAACCGCCTTGCAGCCCTTGGTCGACAAGGTGGCTGATCGTCTACCGTGCTGGAAAGGGCAACTTATGCACCGCAGTGGCCGCCTTGCACTAATTAAAACCACTCTTTGTGCCATCCCGATACATATAGCTCTTAGCATTGTGCTCGCACCGTGGGTCATCAAAGCTCGACCAAAATCATAAAGGCCTTCTTATGGACCGGAACGGAAGTCGTTGCCGCCGGCAAGTGTGCCGTTGCATGGTCCCGGGTCCAACGACCGAGAAAGCTTGGAGGCCTTGGCATCACGGATTGGGGGCGGTTGAGCGACGCGATGCAGCTGCGGCATCATTGGTGCACAAGGACCCGACCCGCGGCCGCCCAACACTCCGTGTCTCAACTACGCCCTACCATGTCCGAGTTCTTCTCACAATCGGTACGCATAACCGTCGGGGACGACAAGAAAACTTTGTTCTAGCTGGATCGTTGGATCGATGGCCGCACGACGAAAGAAATTGCGCCGCACCTTTTGGGAAGCCATCCCGGCTAGGCGGCGCAGCTCATGTTCGGTGGCCGATGGCTTGAAGAACATCAATTGGCGCCTCGACTTCCGCGGACAGCTCTCCATCCCCATCCTAATGGACTACATCCATTTGCGGCAAGCAACTAGCGGCCATCTACCGCACCCGGCGTGGACGACACCTTCGTCCGGAGGTGGTCATCTTCCGGTGATTTCACGGTGCGCTCCGCATACCGAGCCTTATTCCTGGGACAATCTAGTATTGCCGGGGCTCAAATCCTCCGGACGGTCAAAGCTCCACGAAATGCAAATTCTTCCGTTGGCTCGTAATCCACGGCAAGATATGGACTGCAGATCGCCGTAGGCGCCACAATCTCCGGAACAACGACGATTGCATCCTTTGTGGCCAATTACCGAAAGAGCTTAATCACATGCTCCTTTAGTGTGTTTTCAGCCGGGAAATCTGGTTCAAGACACTGCATAGGCATGGGTGGCAGCGGCTTGCACCGACAGCTCAGGATCTCATGGTTGATTGGTGGCTACGTGGCAGGAACACGCTGGACAAAGCAAGACGGAAAGCCTTCGACTCGATCGTCCTCCTTGTAAGTTGGGAGATCCGGCTTGAGCGCAACGCACGAACCTTCAACAACACTTCAACAACCACCACATCGCTGCTGGTCGAATTGCTGCACAAACGGAAAAATGGTGCCTTGCCAGGCTGATAAGTCGTGAGTTGTTATTTCTTCATAGAGACGCCGACCCAGGGTAGCTTGTCCTTTCTGTTTTCGGTGCTTCTCCATCGCATTGTAATGGGATCCGAGGATCCCAACAATTCTGTTTTCCCTTAATACGAAACGTGCAATGCATGATTTTCAAAAAGCAACCACCTACTATTGCATTGTCCGATTGCAAAGGAGGTATGGTGGCAGTGTACTTACTCGCATCAGGATGCAAGATCGCTTCCCCATGACTAAGCTGCACATGTTCACTACTACAAAAGAAGCCTGCAATAGCATTCCATATTTTCCAAGTAATAGCGGGCATCAAAATTTTCGCTATTACGGAGACGATGTTGCCGACGTCATCATGGGCGATGCTATTACAGTGCCCACTGTAATAGTGGGCGGCGATGACATCGGCGATGGGCGATATTAAAAATAGCCAGCAATAGCGGGCATAGTGACATCATTCCAGGCCCGTTATTGCTGTAGCCTCCGGCCCAACTAAAAGCCCACATCAGCCCCTTTGTATATATATAACATCTAGGGTTGGAAAATTTTTTCTAAGTCCCCACACGCTCTCTCTCTCTCTCTCTCTCTCTCTCTCTCTCTCTCTCTCCGCCGCCTCACCCGTCGCCCCACGCAGGCTGGCCGCGCCGCCGCGTCCCCGGCGGTCCTCCGGCGAGGAGGGCCGAGGATGCGGCCGGCACCGCGTCTTCCCCGGTCGGCGCCGCGACTTCCCCGACCTTGCTCCCAGCCCCGCCACCCCTCTCCTCTCTCCATCATCGACCCCGCCCTCTTCTCTCCATCGCCGGTGCGGTGCGTGGCCGGATCCGGTCGAGAGGAGGGTGCCGGCGCGGCGCACGGCCGGATCCGGCCAGGAGGAGTGGCGGCGACGCGGCACACGGTCGGATCCAGCCGGGAGCTGTGGAGGCCGCGTGGCGCGCGGCCGGATCCGGCCAAGAGGAGTGGCAACGGAGCGGCGCACGGTGACATCCAGCCGGGAGCGATGGAGGCGGCGCGGCGCGCGGCCGGATCCGGCCGGGAGCGATGGCGGCGGCGAGGCACGCGGCCGGATCCGGCCAGGAGCAGATGGCGGATCCGGACGGCGGCGTGGTACGGGCCCCGACGGCGCAGTTGGCGGTTGGGTGGGTCCGGGCCTAGGCCCGCCCAGCCGCCCCATTTTTTTTTCTTTTTCAGAACGCCAACAATATCGGGCGTCTTGCCCGGTACCGCTGACCCTGATTTGTAATATCGTGTACGTAGTATCGGACAAAATGTCCGATACTGCAGGCCAATTTTGCCCGTTATTATAGGCGCGAATTCTAGTAGTGGTTCGAGGCTTGGAGCCGCCTACGAGCCAGTACCAAGAAACAACAACGCAAAGGGTTTCATGCTCAGCTCATCAGCTGATGGCAACTGTGAAGGAAACGGCCTCAGTGACACGGCTGCTGGAAGTCATAAGGGAGGAAGCAAACCTATGGATAGCAGCGGGGGCAAGAGATTTAGATTGTTTGATGTCGCGAAAGTAGGCTTACAAAGAAAAATCTGTAACGGTACTCTACAGTATAGAGCTTAAACGTCAATTGTAAAGGCTTCCGGTGGCCGTTCATGCAGCACGCGTTGTACTAGATCATCGATCTTTTTCTTCTTAATACAAAAATGTGTAGCTCTCCTGCTTTACTCTTGAAAAAAAGAGTCCATTTGCACATTGCGTGGCAACTGGCAAAGTGGCAAGTAGTATTCTCCACAAAAGTCATGTGCAAACTGTTGGAAAAAAGAGCTCGTTCACGTGTGATGTGAGCTCAGGGCTCAGGCACGGGGTACGTAGGGCTGGGCGTTCGGTTTATACGGTTATTACGGTTCGGTTATTTCAGTCTCATGAAAATTCGGTTTTAACAAAATTGAAAATCGAAATTCTTTATAGAAAATTCAAAACCAAACCTAATTAACCGAAATATTTCGGTTCGGTTTTCGGTTTTAACCTAAATTTAAAAAATAACACTATTTCATATAAAATTTTTAAGATATTAATTAGAAAAAAATACAAATATGATAGTAACAAATCAAATAAGTCATAAATACTAATATATGTGATGTTGAGTGGTAATGAAATCTTTGTAGACCAATCGTTCTTCCAGATAATTGGCAATTACGCACGTAGCAAAATAAACAAATAGTTTCTAAAGTATGATATAAAAGAAGTTCGGTTATTTTGGTTAATTCAGGTTTGCAATATTAAAAACCTAAATAATTTCGGTTAATCTAATTACTCAATTTTAGTAACCGAAACATATTTCGGTTAATCGAATAAAGTAAAATATCGGTTATATCGGTTCGGTTTCGATTTCGGTGTTCGGGTTTCGGATTTTTGCCCAGTCCTAG
>JAUNZO010003842.1:0-23158 GCA_031894775.1 Chloris gayana | reverse complement strand
CCGGAGTAAGAAAGGAAAGTAAATACAAGACTAGAAACCTTAATCACAGCCCCAGATTTGGCTTGCAAGGATCTAATAGCCTTTCCACCTTTTCCAATAACCAAACCCACCTGAAAAGAAATAGATAAAAAATTATGAAAAGAAACACAGATTTCTGGGCAAAGTCTCTATGTCAAGAACTCTCAATAATTATGCAGTCCGTCAACAATGGTTTTCTTATACAAATACTAAATTGCATACCTTGTTATTAGCAGTTTTCATTTGAAACTGCTCAGCGCATGGCTGTGGAGCATTGTATCTCCAGTTGCCAGATGCGTTACCAGATGATATAGTGTCAGCCTGCAAAGATTGCATTATCAATTGAGACCATCCATAAAAATATATGCAGAATTCAACAAAAATATGTTTCCAGAACAGAACAATTCATACCTTAGCCAGACCTCTATTGAACAACAGCTCAGATTGGGTCAAAGAGCTGAATTTAGCTTTCAGAATTAATTGTGGTGTCCAATTTCGAACCAATTTAGGAAAGGTGGGAGGAGTTCGGCTAACATCTCCTCCTTCACCCTTGGGGTCTTGCCCACCTCTGCCCTTTGGTTCCCTTCCTTTTTCTGTTCCGAAAAGTACTTCTTCCTTTGCCTGCGTGTCATGAGGTTCAGCCCTTCTTTACCCACAGTATCAACAAACACGTCCAGGCTCTCAACTAGAGAAGTTTTGGGTGCAGCACAGTGCTTGAACTCCCCAGCATTGAATGCATCAAGGAAAAGAATAGGAACTTGACCTACAAGTTCTGTAATACATGAAAACTTTTGATCACCGACTTCAATAAGTGGTGGCGCAGCAACCCCTGCCAGCAAGCAATCCAAAATCTGCATGATATTCTGAGATATATCTGAATAGTTCTGGATCCAATTGGAAAGTGGAGCAAACTTGTTCAGCCTGCTATAGTCATTGCGCACAATGGACTGAAACATATGCTCATACAGTGGTTGCATCCTGGCAGGTTCAGATATATGAAGAGCAATGCACCCGATTGACTCTCTTAGCCCTTCTGTCTTACCACCCCTATAGTTCCACAACTTATCAAATGAATCTTGCAGAGTATGCAGGCCTGTTTTAGCCTGACCGAGACCGTCGGGGTAGAGTTCGCGGTAGTTCACTCCAATTGGGAGTCTTACACAGTTTGCATCACGCAAGTAATTCTTTGCCTTGCTATCATAGTCTAATTCAAATGAACCATGTTTACCTCTCCAGCCCCTAACATACAAATTCCTGAGGCTAATCGGAAACTCAAGTATCCGTCCACCATACTCAAACTCCATGTAGAATGTTTCTCTGAACCCTGTTGTATATACTTCACTGCCCAGTCCAAAAAGACGTGATACATTAACTACCTTCCCAGTGAGGTAACAGCATGACCGAAGATCATGAATTCCCTTAGACCAACTGGATTGTACTTCAGACTTTGTTCCATCAAGAACTACTCTTGATCGATTTATAGGCTGCCTCATCTATAGAAGATTTCAGTCAGTAAAAATGTGCATCAACGTTTGTAATTGTAACTCGCTACAGGGTAGCCTATACTGGATAGTGCACTCAAATAAACTGCAAGGATAACAAATATCTAAAGGAACAGCTATTATTTAAGATTGAACTACAGCTTGCATTGTTGTTGTTTTTTATTTAGCTGCAAAAATAAACTAAAGGCAAGAGATACATACGATTGTTCAACATAATAATAGAAAAACTAAACAATGCAGTTAATCAAATATAGAAATATGATTCTAAACGCTGCAAAGTAATAATAATAACCACATGAAAGACAATTTGCTAACGCAGCACAGGAAATAGTAAGAGGAATCCACAAATTCGCAACCGGGACAGGGCATCGTTCGTCAGAAAGGACTTCCCATTACCTTGAGTGCGCTAGAGGTGGCGGAACCGACTGCTGGGGACGTGCGAGCACCGAGGAAGCGGCGGAAACATGTGGATGCCATGTCCGAAGGGGCGCGGACGGGAGAAGAGATCGGCGCGGACGCGCGGGCACCGAGATCGCGGACGAAACAGGAAACCATAGAGGGAGATCGGGCACTGAGAAGGCGGCGTAGGGAAGCGAGAGCCATTTCCGAGGGCGCGCGGCCACCGGAATCGGGGATGGAGAAGGTGGAAGCGGCGGTATGAAGCGGGCCGTCACCGAGATCCCGGAGGCTGCAGCCGAGAGCGCACGGCCACCTAGATCGCAGATGAAATCCTTGTAGAGCAATGGGTTCGGGTTGTGGAGGTGGGCGTCGGGGCTAGGGTTCGACGGCGTCCGGAAGCGGGGAGCGGCGACGTGAAGCGAAGGAGGAGGAGTGGGCGGGCCTTCCGGAACGGGGAGAGCGGCAACGGTCGGAGGGCACACGCTAATTGTGCGAAGACTGGCAGCTGGGCCCAACGGATTACAGTACCGGAGGGCGGCTTGTTTGGGCTTTATTGCGTGTATTACAAGTCAAACGTTTTGTCTTCATAATTTTTGTGCATTCGGTTTATTCAGTTATTATGGTTTGGTTATTTCGGTCTCACAAAAATTCGGTTTCACAATATTGAAAACCGAAATTCTTTATTAAAAAATCAAAATCGAACCTAATTAACCGAAATATTTCGGTTCGATTATTTCGGTTTTCGGTTTTAACCTAAATTTAAAAAATAACATTATTTTATATTAAAAATTTAAAGATGTTAGTTAGAAAAAATACAAATATAAATATGATGGTAACAAATCAATCACGTAGCAAAGCAAAAAATAGTTTCTAAAATATGATATAAAAGAAGTTTGGTTATTTTGGGTTTACAATTTTAAAAACCTAAATAATTTTAGTTAACCTAATTACTTGATTTTTTAACTAAAATATATTTTGGTTAACCAAATAAAATTAAATATCGGTTTGGTTTCGGTGTTTGGGTTTTGGATTTTTTTTTCCCCAGCCCTATTCACAACACTCAAGCAGTCAGACTCCAAAATAATTGCATTACAAGTCAAACGTTGGTCTTGTTGAGCACCAAAAGTTGTCGCTGAATGTCAAAAAAAAAAAAGTTATCGCTGGATTTTACGCTAGTCGTAACGCCGGGTCGGACAGCTATACGGACAGCACTTGTTACTTTTGCAAATTTTTTTGCCCGGCTGTTAGTAATATTAAATCCTTTTTAAAATCCGTTATTAATAAAAAAATTCCTTGTGCAGCGGTGTAGCGCCCGGGTTGTATGATTTTTTTTTTTTTGGAACTTTTGGTTGAATGACTTGACTTTGGGCTGGGCCATCGCAGAACACACCAACTAGTTCACATTGGTTCTTTTCCTCTGAACACTCAACAGGTATCAGACAACATTGAAGATTATGGATTGTGCAGCATGCAAGACTGATGAACCGAATCGCTAAAAAAATCAGTAGAGGAATAGGAAATTCTGACAAAAATATGGAGACAGCAACTTACGTCAATTCATTGATAAAATAAACTACAGTATGTTGATTACAAACTATGATCGAGTACATTAAACAAGTCAATTGGAAATCAAACGCATACTCTTCTGCAAAGTTGACCAAGAAACCTTCACCACAATTGAGGCCAAGTCCGTGTTTATTGTCTGACTGGAACATCCATGATTTACCGCTTTAAAGGAACGACGATGTTCTGTAGAACAGTAGGAACCTGAGCCTATCTTGAACTTCAACTTCATACGAGTACCCATCCGAACAGCAATCACATGCCTCCTCAAGCCACGTGACTCACCAATCACGCCATCAAAGAGCCGAATTTCCTCACGTAACCCACTGGTAAAACAAACGACACACAGATCAAAACTATGCTGCACTTCTGATATGGCAACTTCCACCGTTGCCTCCACTGCCGTCTGAAGACACATTTGATTCATGTCAACTGCACCATAATTTCCCTGGATGCGCTTTGTGAATGGTTTAGACGTTATCATCATTTCGTCCATCATTGCTGCACCATCAATCAGCTGAAGGTCGTCTTCTTCTCCATCTCCTGTCTTGATCCTCATGTCATATTCAATTAGAATGTCCGTAGAAAAATCAATCCCTCTCTTAGGGCCAGTCATCTCGATGAGGGAACCCTACAAAATTATTCTAGTTTAGTCACTCTTTGTAGCAAAATATAGGAAATATCTAAATAACTAAATACTTCCCATGATGGAGTTTCACTAGAAACAATAGCTAGTTAACAGTATTTTGCAGCTGCTAGCTAAGACCTTTGTCGTATCAAAATCCAAATATCAATCATATAAGCTTGTGTCAAATAAAATATCATTCATGTTATCAAGAATCCAAACCTATTCCTTTAAGTTTATTTTGGAATGTGCAATGCTCATCTGCACCTACGATAACAGTTATCTTAGTCTGTTCTCAACCTAATCGTTGTTTCATAAAATTACTTGACATAAGGCTTATACAATCCACAAGGGAGTAGGTTGCACCAACTTAAATTGTTGGAGGGAGTAAATTGTCATTATATCTTTTTAGCATAAGGTTCAATGAAAATTATCATTATGCAAAATTTGAGCAATAAACTCAAATTGTACAAAGAGAGACAAAAAAAGACAAATTGCATAAGGGAGTAGACTGCACCAACTTAAATTGTTGGAGGGAGTAAATTGAGCCAAGATTTTGTTTTGGGTGTATTTTGGACAAAGTGGATTGTTCAGGGAAGTGAAACGGACTTTTTCATATTCTTTATTCTACTGATAGACAAATTCTCTTTTTTAAAATAAATAAATGAATGAAAAATTGTATTAGGGGCTTTAAGTTCAGAAAGATATGGCAAACAATTACAAAATAAACATATATCGCACAACACCCATAGACTAATCCCATTTCCAGTTACTAAGGAGGTCATTAAACAAATTAAAAGCACAATTAATACAACAATTCCACACTATGCCAACTTAAACAATGTAGTACACCTAAGTAATATACCAAAACTTGTATGCACCAATCAGCTTTATAATGTGGAACAAAAAAAGTAATTTGAAATAATCGTAAGGACAGATGCACACCTGCTGCACGGTGACAGCATCATCCCTGCTAATATTGATAATATAATTAAGTAATGGATCCAGATTGTCACGCACAGCAATGTATCCATATAACTCCACTGAGCCGCAGTCCAACTGAATTTTGGACAACTTTAAAGAGAAAATTTGCCACATGGAACATGGTCTATGAGTTAAGCAAGTCCGACCCTCCAGGACACAATGTCTGCTGGGATCAGATAACATCATTGCCTCCAATCGAGCTTCATAAAAGATTACATGTTAAATTGGAATGGGAAACAAACAGTGGGTTAATATATACATTTTACTCACTTTAATTAATACACAAAGGTTTAGTTTTCTGGTTTAATACATTGTTTTTCCATCTCACTTTAGTACTCCCATCCAACACACTTTACCTAACTAGTAAAACTGCACCATCTCATGTGGGCCAATAGATGGAATCATATCCTATGTTCCAAAATATTAAAATATTTTTCATGACTATATTGAGTGAATGAAGCTACAGTCTAAGATTAAGAGGCAGAATCTGCACGGCACCCTTGTAGGCCAGGTTATGAGGGGTTGAGCCCAATGGCACCACGGGATTCCCAGCAGCAGTTTCAAGCATGTGTAACGAAGAGGATAAACCTCTTTAATTCTTGCTTCATAACTGGAGGTGCCTTTTATCCTTACATTTATGGAAAAAATCATCTCTATGCTACTCATGGAATTCTAAGGCACAGTTTACAGTTGCGAGCAAGAGTAGTGCCCTAATTGGAATTATTAGGCCAACACCACTGTCTAATGGGGTTGTTGCCCATAGCAGTTAGCATTGCCTGGATACTTTTTTGACCCCTGAGATATGAAAATGTGGCAATATGAGAAATCACGAAAAGGTTCATGACATACAGTGGAATTATTATTGTGCAAAGATTCAACTCAGAGTGGTCAGGCGTGAAACGGATTTAGTGGTAAAATGAGGTCAACAGTTCTTAAGGGGCTACCTGGAAAAACTTGGGGTTGGGGTTGAATGGTATTTTTGCGAAAGAAAAAAGTATACTTTTTCAAATGTATTTTCTCTGTACAACTATTGCCTATTGAAGAGTTTCATGCACCACATTGATCTATGATTTGCAGAACCAATTTGTTCATTTAACCATTGCCTTTCTTTCTTCTTCAGCTCCAGCAGCTACATCAATATCCCTTAGACTGCTATTCTATACCATGTTTGCAAAATTGGCCAGCAATGGTGTGTTTAGATGAATTTCTAAGGTAGAAGGTGTATTTCATTGCGAAAATGTTTATCATCCCTATAGCTTGACCACTGTCCGAAGATCATAACACAAAAGAGGAAAAGATATATAGATCACTTACTCTCATTACGGTCTGCGATATGAAATTCTTTTCTCCAGTGATAGTTGCCCTTGTTGATAGAACCATCACGGTGGCTACTCAATGGAAATGGACGCACATAGGGAACACCATCGTTAGGGAAAGGAATAAAATCTTCTTCTGGCCAACTCGAATATTCTTCATCATTGCTAAGCACGTTGGCACTTAGGCCCCTCACATCTTCCTGATCATTGCTAAGCACGTTGGCACTTAGGCCCCTCACATCTTCCTGACCATATCTTACCTCCTTTGTATCTCGTTTGCAATCAGAGAACTCAACTGTTGTCCTAGTAGCATCTTTATCACCACGAATGATATCCATAGTTTTCCTCCTATCATCTTCACCATTGGCAAGATGTACATCACCACAAGGAGGAAATAACTCCTGGACTGCACCCCTTTTCTCTTCATTTTTCATTTCTTTTGTGATGGGAAAGTGCTTGCCCAGGAAAATCCTTGTTGCATTAGAGGCATGGATACGGTCTATGCCGGAAGGGAAGAGGCTGCGCTTGTCTGTTGCACCCAGCTCCTCGCTTTTAACTCCTCTGCTCCTGGCCATGTATCCTTGATGAATTCTATCACAAAAGAGCATAAAAAGAAATGAGAAAAAAAACAGTAGTTTCTTATTTTCTCCAGCACAAATAACATGGTATCATCAATCAGGATTGATAACGTATGAAATTTGATTAGTTATTGTCTCCCTTTCTATTTATTTTAGAAATCACACAACATGCCTTCAAGATCAACATGAGAAAAATGAGATTTAAAATCCGTAATCAAAGCCCAAAGTTCGTGACTATCCAGATCCAAAACTTGAGAAAACAAAAAGACTAAAGACGGAAGCTTTAGCATCGACGCAAGAAAACACACCGTGGAGGGCGATGGGGAAGTGGACAGCGTGCCGCCGTGACTGGATGCCTTCGTTGCGCTAGAGCTGATGGCCTGCAGCGAAGCGGACCAGGGCCCCCGCAGAACATGAGAAATTTCTTGGTAGAAGATAGACGTTGCATAGGGGCAGAGCAAGTGGCGATGCTGGGACGAAGAATCGAGCGCGAGGGAATTTGCCCTTGATGGGCGCGGCGGCGGCGTTGGGAACTTGGGAAGGGCAAGAGAAGGAAAGGAACAGCTGAGAGAGAGAATAAGGTGGGTCCGTGGGCTGCACTGCAATGAACTGAGAATACGGGCGCCAAACCTTGGTGGGCCAAGGCAACGGGCCGGCCTGCTCCAAAACCAACCCGCTGCTGGTTTTTTCTATGAAAAAGTCGTATTTACTTCCCTCAACTTTCATGGTTGGCGTATTATTGCTCTCTTAACTCTAAATCAGGTATCTATGATCTCTCAACTATTAAAACCGTTTGTTTTACCTCCTTGTCCGGTTTTTCGAGCAGTTTTAGGCGACGTGGTTGGTGGGGTCCACATGTCGGGGCACCACGTCGGCACTACGGGCCCCACCGGAGGACGCCGAGCACACAGAGAGAGACGGAGGAGTGGTTGGTGGAGCCTATAGCGCTGACGTGGCGCCACGACATGTGGGTCCCACCAGCCACGTCGGCTAAAACCGCTCTAAAACCGGACGAGGAGGTAAAACGAACGGTTTTGATAGTTGAGAGACCATTGATATCCGGCTTTAGAGTTGAGGAGGCAATAGTGCATCAACCATGAAACTTGAGGTAGTTAAATAGGATTTTTTCCTTTTTCTTATATGTAGATTGGTCGATAAAAGATTAGATGGAGATCGGTGTTTGAGATTCTTGCGTATTAGATGAACGCAGTAGATTTAGACGGGTGGAGAAAAAGAGGGTTATTAGTGCTGCCACACGTCGTATGGGACAGGAGGGGGTGGAAGGGTGAGAAAAATGAGTTGATTTCGAAATTTCAAATGTATTTTTCTTCCAAACCGTAACTTCGTTTTTGAATCTGTTTGCACTTTGCACCACCGTGTTATTTAGAATTAATTCGATGAAACAAGATTCAACATGACTATTATTTTTATTTTTAAAAAATTCATATTTTCATCAATATTTAAATACACTAGATCCACATTCTGTTTGTTCCGTGTCAACAATGTTAACATATTTTTTTCGAATATGGTGATGTCATTTTTTTGAAATGTTGATCGAGATTTATAAAAATGTTGACACGAGTGTCTCTAAAATATTGACCTAGGATCTATGCTACAAGGGCGATCGATTTTTGCTACGATTAAGGGACGCCGTCCTAAAAATAGCACGCATAACCGACGCATCCCGAAACACTATGGGTCCCTTTAGTATAGCTTCACTAGCGACTTCGACTTCGGATTATAGGTCAAGCTGTAACAAAGAGCAAGTCATAAGAAGTGCTTTTGGGTATAAGTCGTTGTAAGTCTGTTTTTATTTTTGTACTAGAATGGTAAAGTTGGAAATAGCCGCTTTTCACGGCTCACGCCCACGGTCGAAATGTTTTTCCACTTGATACCCCTCGAACCCTTGGCGGCAACCGAATCCTTTTCCCGTGCCCGGTCTTTCATGCGCGTCTCCTGGTGGCGGCGGCTCCCTATGAATCGGCTTCGACGGACAACGTCACTTGGGGGAGGATATGGCCGGAGCTCTCGGATGGGCGAACCTGCCTTCGAATCGCAAGCGGACGCGGCCTCGGGTGGGGATGCCGGCGCGAGCGGTCGTGTATATACAACAGTGGAGGCTGGTGGTCTTAATCCTGATTTTTCATTTTCCAATCCTACCGTGTATATTTTGATGTATGGTTGCAAGCTATTTTGGAGGTTGTATGACTATATTGATGGACTATATTGATGAACATATAATGGAAGCTAACATATTTGTCATATTGCATTTCTCAAGAAAAGTTTTTGTCATATTTTGCATTTATTTCAATACAATATGTAAAAGCACATCAATATAATATCTATAGCTGTCTTATAACTCAAAGGCATGATAGTCATTTCAGTTTTATAATATGTTTCTGAAACGACATGATAAGCTATTTTGCCAAACGGTTTAACTGTATAAACTATAATAAGCTAGAAAAGCTATATTGACTGATAATCCAGAGTTAAAGCTATTTTTTTCATGAGCTGAAACTCTATCAAACAAATCCTATGAATGAAGCCAGCTTTCGCTCTGCCCATGCCACGATCCGTGTAGACCGGGTTTTCTTTTATTTTTTTCAAAAAGCATAGCTGAACAGACGCTTCTGCCCCTACCTCTTCACCGGTGAAGCTCGCCCAGTTGCTCAACGACAGGAATGGCCGAGGTTGAATGCCTCCACCAATTCGTAGGCCGTAGCTTGCCGTGTCGTTGTTGGCTGGAGCAGATGAGGTGGTGAAGACGACGACGGACGGGAGAATCCAAATCGAAGCTCACTACCACCACGAGCTTGCTTTCTTGCAGAGCAGTGTCTTATTCCTCAAGGACGGTAGCACGAGCCTAGGCTCAGAGATGGAGAGGAGGAAGATCCAAATCGAAGCTCGCCACCGCCAGCTCGGAAGCCAGGATCTCCCCGCATGCCTTGCTAAACCGAACCTGCCTGTCAACCGCAACCACGCGAGGAAGAAGGCTACTCGCCCTCACCGCCTCCGGTGCGGGAAGGACGACCCTCCACCTCCGTCGTCACGCACTGCACGCCTCCGACACGGGGAGGGCGGCCCTTCGCCTCCGACGTCGCGTGTCGCACGCCTCCAACACGAGGAATGTCACCCGCCGCCTCCGATGTCCCGTGCCGCGCCGATAGCTTCCGACATGTCGTGCCACCTGCCGCAGGCACGGGGAGGCCAGTCCACCACCTCTGACGCACTATGCCACCCACCTACAACTCGGAGAGGGCTGCCCATCGCTTCTGATGCGGGCCGTGCCGCTTGCCTCAAGCACGGGGAGGATTGACCGCCACCTCCTGCGCTGCGCCGCCCGCCTCCGGCGCCAGGAAGGTGCCTACCTCCTTCGCTGTGCCGCGCCGCCCTCCTCCGATGGGTGGAAGGCCGCCTGTCGCCTCCGACGCGCCGCACTCGCCAACACGGGGAGGACCGTCTACCGCCTCAGAAGCGCTGCCCGCCTCCGCCTCATCAAGGGCGGACCGTCGCCTTGGACGTGGCGCGGGGAGTGCCATTCACCTCAGCTCATTACTCTCTCCATTTTTTTAAAGTAAAATACATGGGTGGCCATTATACTTGTTCGGCTGTTTCAGTTTGGTTACTATATTCAAGAAATCATAAAATACGACCACTGAATTAGCACCACCCCATCAATACGGTCACCATTCTCATAAAAATATATTTTTTAGATGGCATGGCATACATATTAGGATGACTCATCATTTACGTGGATTCCACTTGTCAAGAAATCAAAAAATATTAATGTGTGATCAGAACTTCCTTTTATTTTATCTGTGCAATCCGGACCTTCCATCTTAGTACCAATTAGATTTTCCATCTACTATTTATCTTTATCCTTGGAGAGGCGTGATCTCTAGAGGCAGGCATTGTTACGATTGGTCCAAGCAGCGAGGAAGACAGAGCTGCTTCCATGAGGAACTATTGGACGTTCGTTTGACCATGGTTCCAGCTCGCCGGCGTGAAGAGAGCAAATTCACAGCGAGAGACTGCACAACATGTTCCCTTACCTGACTCTGGTTTCATCAAGTCTACTGTAATGAGACTGAATTTATTCCCTCCAACAACTGCAACTAGACATGGTAGCCAAGCAAAAAAACTAGAAGAGATAAAACAAGCTAAAAACATTGCTATAGTTCCCAAGAGAGAAGCTGCACTTGCTGCAAAGGTTGAGGCTGAAGAAAAGAAGGCAGTAGAGGCACAAGCAAGGAAGGCTAGGGGAAAGAAGCTCTCGCAAAGAAAAGAAAAGCAGATTTAGAGGCAAAGAAAAATGCATCTAAAAAGAAGAAAGTATCAGCAGTTGCTGCTAAGGAAAAAAGAGGTGGTAGCTGCCAAGCAGTCAACTAATACTATTTTATCTTAATTTAGACTTGATTTCCTTACCTTATCACATTGTTATGGGTGTGATGTAAGAAATTGCACTTACGCATGTTATAAATCAATTTGGAATTTTGATTCATTTATTCTCTAAATATTTTTTCTGTATCTCAATTTAAGAGTATTGTAACATGAAATGAACGGAAGGTCCGGATAGCACAGATGAAATAAGAGGAAGCTCTAATCACACATCAATGTATTTTGATTTCTTGACAAATGCCACGTCATCTAAAATACATATTTCTACGAGAATGATGACCGTATTGATGGGGTGGTGCTAATTCAGTGGTCGTATTTTGTGATTTGGTAAATATAGTGACAGTGACCAAACTGAAACAGTCGTATAAGTATAATGACCACCCATATATTTTACTCTTTTTTTCTTACCATGCGATTTTTCCACCTGAATTCATTAGAGTCAAGAAGGGTATAACCGTGAAGGTCTCTTCACGTGTGTTTTCAGACGAGAAAAAAGATATTCCACTGAATGGGCAAGGTGGCATTGGACTGGCCCAAATCCACTCGTTGGTGGCATTTTTGGGACGGGGCTGTTAGAGCAACTCCAATGGTACACTCCAAATTCGCCCCGTAAATTCTGATTTTGAAGTCGATATGCAAAATTGCAGGCCCAAAAACTCTTCCCAACTCCAGCAGCACCTCTAAAACCTTAGTCCGCATCCGGTGGGACCCGTGTGTCAGCCTAGGAAGAGGATAGACGAGCTCTTCCATGGCACAACGCGACCGGTGCAGCGGCCATGGTGCCGCATGGAAGCGGCCTCGCGCCGGCGACGTCTTGACCGGGGCGACCGCGGCGGGATCCGGCCGGGCCGACCGCAACCGAGCCCGCCCACGCCCGCATCGCCTCGCCCCATCTGCGCTGCTCGCGGCGGGATCCGAGCTAGGGCAGGCTCGGCCGGCGCGGTCGGTCGGCTAGGAGGAGGCGGCGGCGCTGCGCGTCTGTGAAGGCCGGCTCGGGAGGTAGGCAGCCCGGCCGGCGAGCAGGGAGAGGCGGCGAGCGCAGGCGACCGACCGACGGAGGAAGGCGGCGGTGGCGGCGGTGGAGGGAGGCGGCCGGGCGGCGCGAGCACCCGTCGGCGGCGGGCGGCCGGGCGCTGTGCGGCTGGAAGGAGATGACGCGGGAGGAGAGGCCCGAAGGTGGGATTTGAAGGGGTATAAAAAATAGATGGCCTTTTAGAGGACCTGCGGGAGTGGAATTTTTTGTTGAGGCCTCTAAATTTTAGAGTAGAGGGCATTTGGAGGATGATGCTTGGAGTTGCTCTTAGAAATGGTTCTCTTGGGATTGCTGCGCTTAGACGTGGCAAAAATACAATTCCCCCTTCCTCGCCCGGATCCCCGAAGGCAAAGGATCGACGCATCGACCCACTTCGGGCACCGTGGAGGTACTCCGCTCCATCTTCTCTTGCTTGTCCCGCTCGAGCTCCCGAACCCGCACCCGCTCCCACACCGCCGACACGGGCACCGTAAGTTTGGCGCGCTTGTTTGTTAATCGTACGAGTCCCTTAATTCGATTTATTCCCCATAATTGCGCCGCTGATCCTTGGGGGATTGTGCCTTGGCCCAAACATCTCAGCCTCAATCGACCTATCGAGTAGTTGGATTAGCACAATCCTTTGACTTACCGAGTACCATGGAAACCGTCGACCTATCGAACCCTCTGTTACACTCTTTTGCTCGATGATTCTGCATAAAACTATAACAGGATCCTGACACACGGAGAGTCTTTTAATTTCAGTAAATTATTCAGCCATCTGGGTCATTTTTTTACTTACTTTTTGAGAAATGCACAAGAGAGGTGTGTTTGGTTGAGCTTTTCTGGCTTTGGCTTTTCGGAAAAGCCGGTAGCCCAATCTGAGGTTGATTGCCAACAAAAGCAAAGCCAAAAGCAGCTTTTTGTTAGTTCATATGTATATGTATGTATATATATACGTGTAATATACATGTTGTATGACTTTTATTTATTTAGATACATATATCTTATATAAATATTATGTGTTTACTTATTCATTTATTTATATCTTATATATATATAATATACATGTAAATAAATAAATATATATATATATACATATGTTTATATGTATAAATATTTATATTTTTATTCATATGTATATGTAGTATAAGTATATATATTTATCTATTTATTTATATATATGTTATAATATATATATGATATAAATAAATATATAAATGTAAAATATATTATACATATATTTCAAATGTATATGTACATTTTTATTCATATGTATATGTATGCATATGTATACATATATTTATCTATTTATTTATATCATATATATAATATAAATAAATATATAAATATAAAATGTATTATATATATATTTGTATGTATATATGTACGCATATGTGATGGTATATATGATGATAAGCAGGGTCAGCTAATAAATTTCGAAAAGACAACTGTTTTACAAAACGGCTTTCAGCTTTCTCATGAGATCATAACCCACATGTGTTTTTTTCACAGCTCACGACAGCTTTTTCCACAGCCACAGCCCAACTAAACACACCCTAAGACTCTTGGAGCTTTGGTACTCACCATCTTCCCCAATAGCTAAATTAAGATTCTTGCCTTGTTTAAAAAGAAGCAGTTACAATTCAGATTGTATGTCAGCACCTCAGCTGAATGTGTGGATACCTTAGTTGTTCCGCTGAAAGTATTCATAACTTAGTTGCTCCTTATAACTAAACATGTATCGTTATTACTTCTGAAAGGTACTACTTGCAAGTGATTTGGTCTGGTAGTTTTTGCAGTTTGTTTTTCCAGAACTTGTTCAAAATTTCTCAACCATAACAATGTGCACATGCTTTGAAGTTATAAAATGCAGAGCTGTATTTAAGCATGTATAAGAGAAGAGCACACTATACTTGACCTTTGACCTACTTTTTTTACCATAAATCTTGAAAAGTTGTTCATTTATTATTAATCCTGGTTTGGATGACATTTTATTTTGTGCCATACTGGTATATGGATCAGAGTTATGATGATAGCTGTTTTAGAATTTTAGTGGATGGAATCCCATGTGATGTATATGTGCTTTGCTGCACTCACTGTGGTTGTTTGGTTCTCTGATTATTTTTTCTTCAGGCACTGGATACCTGACTGCTTGCTTTGCACTGATGGTTGGATCAGAAGGGCGTGCTGTTGGTGTTGAACATATTCCAGAACTGGTTGCTTCTTCTATTGAAAACATCACGAAAAGTGCAGCAGCACCACAGCTGAATGATGGGTCCCTTAGTATACATATTTCTGGTAAGAGGGTTCACTTCCCATTGGTTTAAAATCTTAACCACGTCAAAGTAGCAAGTTTTAAAAATGTCAAACTTGGACTTTGATGTATATGAACTTGGTTCTTGAGTGAGATACTTCATATGAACATATCAGCTCTCTCTCTCTCTAAATGCGAACTATGGATCTTATTTCTTACTCTTCAATTCTGAAAGTAATGTCGTTAGGACAGCAAGATTAGTTCAAATTTGAACTAATCTTCTCCATTAGTTGTTCCATGGATGATTCTTCATTAGCAAAATGTCCTCGTATGGGAAATTTGCATCAGTTGTAGCATTTCAGTGTCCAGCATTTTTGTTTCTTAATATATCTAGAATGCTCTTGTTGATGTTTGAAACTGATGCAGATGGCAGGGAAGGTTGGCCAGAGCTTGCACCCTGTGACGCCATCCATGTCGGAGCTGCAGCTCCCCATATTCCAGAGGCGCTGATCCAGCAGCTGAGGCCTGGTGGTAGAATGGTTATCCCTGTTGGGACAGTCTTCCAGGAGCTAAAGGTGGTTGACAAGAAGCAAGATGGCTCGGTCAGCATAAGAAACGAGACATCTGTGCGCTATGTGCCGCTGACCAGCAAGGATGCACAGTTGCACGCAAACTGATTGTTGTTGCCATTTCAAATGATATGGTCACTCTGTGAGCTTAAACATTGTTTTTTTTCTAAACAGACCTTAAACATTGTTGCTGTACATAAATTGATCCTACTGTGCGTGTAATGTGCTCTGTTGGGAAATAATGTAGGATGCTGGCTCATGGTTACTTATTTGTTTTCACTGTTCAGTCACTGCAATAGTTGTGATTTTGATAATTCTGCTGGCACTGGTGTTGGATAAACATCCAGATTTGGATGATCAATCTTCTTAAAATTTGAGCAATTCTACAATTTTAGATTCAAGTGTATATCAAGGAATAACACATTGACGCCGTCTAGTTTACCACGTAACAACCAAAGCAAACGCTGTAGAAAATGGGCACAGTGTGCAATTTGCTCAAATCGTTTCACGAGCAACCCTTTTGGGTTATCATTTGACATGTAACTAGGACATCCATAGTAGCCTACTTGACGAATATATAACTCAATACTGTCGACAAGAATTTTAAGACAGGAACAACGTGAGGCAGGAACCAAACATCAGGAAGGTATGAAAGGATCTAATAACTTCTAGATGGCAGCATCAGCTTCCGCAAAAAAACACATTCCATTGCTCGTGTCGTGCTCATTACAAACAAGTAGCCAACTCCTCCCTATCACGGCATCAAAAGCCTCTTGGTGGGCGCTCTGCTGCAACATTCACTTTAAGTGGGCGACCGTCCATCTCCTGCAATATGATATATCAGCATCAGGTTCATCGATACATAACATAGGACACTAGCAATACCCCCTTTTGGTGTATGAAGTAATATAGAATTGACAGTACCCTCACCTGTCCATCAAGAGCAGAAATTGCATCTTCAAGTTCCTCCTTTGACCCCATTGTTACAAAACCAAATCCCCGTGAGCGCCCAGATTCTCTATCGTAGACGACCGTTGCACTAACCACTTCTCCATGCTCACTGAACAATTGAACCAAACTAGAGTCATCAGCTCCCCAAGGCAGGTTGCCAACATAAGCCCTGAAAGCAGGTGCATATTGTCTAGGAGGCCTCTCCGCACGAGATCCCCTGGGAGCTGCCCTGTTTACATTCAGAAACCTCCCGCTAACGTCCTGCACGAAAATTAGAAAAACAAAAATAAGTCGATTATTCAGCTATTCAGCACATTATGCAACTTGCAACTTATAAATGTTTTTCTACTGTATTGCAAATAATACTTAGTGCATTTTATTGAGTGATTGATCAAGCACATGAACGCATAAAGTCCACAAGCTCTGAAGTTACAAAATTCAGCGCTTCTTTGATCTAAATAATAACATAATATGTGCCCAATAGGACTTCCTTTTGAATCAGATGATATATACTGTCATCTCAGCATCTTAAGGCAGTCAAAATTTTCGTCTAAAAAAAAAAGGCAGTCAAATTTTCTTGTGTAAAACAACAACATGAGGACTTGCAGTGCAGAGGAAGAATCTGTAAAGTAATCAATGAAAGTACAGAAATGAGCTCACATAGCGGTTGAACATCTCAATGGCCTTGTCAGCTTCCTCAACGGTACTCATGGTAACGAAACCAAATCCACGGCTCTGGCCTGTCTCTCTGTTGTAGATGACCTGGAAATCAATAGAGCAACATCAATCTAAAAGGAATGTTTCAAATCATATAGCGTTAAAAATGGTACAATTTGTGACACATAAAACAACGGGCAGTAGAAAACCATGACTCTTAACACTTGCAGAAAACATGTCATTTTTCCGTATTCATAAGTTGACAACACACTGAAACTAAGATGTTTCGCACCAATAGGAGTAGCACATTGCACCATATGCAGCCAATAGGAATGTACACATACCCAAAAAAATTTGTTATCTACAAATACAGTACAGAATGTAATGGTAAAATGCTTGGCATTTTACCCACAAGAAACCTGAAGCCCTGAACCAACTAGTGAGCCATAAAATTAACTGAAACTTCGTAGCTTTGCATTTGCACAATCACAAATTACACTCTCGAAGTAGCAGGCCAGATTTTAGGACTTCCATCACAAATTAAAGCACTAAACAGCCTAGTCAATAGTCACAGAGCAGGCTCACCTCAGCGACCTCGACGACACCGGCTTGTTCGAAGAGCTGCGCGAGGCCCTCGCTATCGACGTCGTAGGGCAGGTTCCCGACGTATATCTTGGCCTCCTCAGGCGGCTCCACGACCGCGTACTCGCCCTCTCCCTCCCCGTCCTCCTCACCCGAGGCCACCAGCTCACCCTCTCCCTCAACCACCTCCTCGAAGACGTCCCCGGCCTCTTCCTCATCCCCAGACTCGGTCCAGTCGACGCCCGCCTCGACGGCGTCGGAGGAGGCGACGAGCGGCGCGAGCGGCAGGCGGCGGTTGGCGCGGAGGTGGAGCGGCGCGGCGCGGGAGGAGAGGAGCGGGAGGGAGACTTGCGGTAGGAGCTTGTGGGCTGGCGGGAGCGATGCGGCGTCGGCCATGGCCATGGCGAGGGAGCGGAGGGACATCACGCTGGTAGCCATGGCGGATGGCAAAGAGAAGGAAGGAAGGGGATAAGGGGGCGAGGGATTTGAGCCGGAGGTTTTGGCGAGGATGATGATGATGATGCCGTTGCCTTCCTCATTTATAGGGCCGGGCATTTGGGCTTGGCTCGCTGGACCCATTTGAAATGGGCTTTTGTTTCTAGGCCTAGGCCAGATGTGAATGGGCTCATCGTGAAATTGTGCTAAAGCAACTTCCTTTTCTTTGTGCGTGAGATCATGGCAAGAGGATGCGAATTCAGGAAGATGGATACTGTCTATGAGTATAGGGAGTCCAATGTGGATATTTATACCTTAGCTAGAAGGTCGATTTGTAATACCATAGGAAGACATGTTTGGTTTATGGCGTCACCAGATGGCATATGTATCACCCGGCTAGTTGAATAAAGTGAGGTGATGACTCTAAAAAAAATAAAAAAAATAAAGCAGCTTCCTTTTCTTTGTCATCGCGGACGATCGATCGAGATTAGGAGGTTCCCGTCCGTCCAGTCTGCCCGGTCGCAGGACGGCGACGGCGGGTGTGCTGGGGAGAAGCGGCGCAAGATGATGGCCGGCTCTTCGTCCGACTACAACTCTGTAAACGAAGCTGATGGACATCGAAAGTGCAAGGCGAACAAAATGAACTAAGAGATCGATCGAGCTAACTCAAAAAGTATAAAAAAAATTGCAATTAAGAGAGAGACAAAGTACATAATAAAAATTATTGTAACTGGTGACAGGTGGGTAATGGATAATATACTCCCTCCAACTAGTATTAAAATTTCGTTTAGACCTTTACCCTGATGGTCACATCAAAATTCGTTTTAGGATTTTTTTCCCCACTTTGTGACAATTTCTATCCCTGCCCTTACGATGGAGATAGATGTTGTTGTACCTAGGCGTCGCGCGCATACCGCTGTTTTCCTGAGGCCGTTAAGCGCTGCGCATCCTCTTAACTCCGTGTCTCTTCGCAACTCGTCGCTGCTTCTCGCTCGCAACTCGCCGCAGCTCCTCACAGATCGCCGATGGCTTCGTCGTCACCGACGGCTGCCTCCTCGCCGCTCTAGCACGTATCTCGCAGCCTCCTCTCAGATCGCTGCCTCCGCTTTGCTCGCTGCCCGGAGAAGCCGCGGTCATGGAGGAAGCCTCGGAGGTGGAATCCGCGGCCATGGAGGAAGCCACAGAGGAGGAAGTCGCGGCCATGGAGGAAGTCACAGAGGAGGAAGTACTAATTAAAGCTCTCTTGTTTTCTTCATAAAAAATTATCAGGCAATCCACCACACTAGATTGCGCATGACCAGTGGCGGAGCCAGTTTCGAATCATAGAGGGGGCCATTAACAGTAAATTTACGTTGCTTCGACGAGATCAAGCAAAAGACTTTGTGTGTGTGACACGGTAATATTGTCAGCACGTCAAATTGTAAATAAGCAAATTTTACAAGGTAGTCGATATAGCCCATATGTCATACCCCTTGGGCCTTCAATTTTTCTTTCTTCCTCACGAATTTTAAAGGAGAAGGCCATGACAAAGCTGCAATGGGCAGCCGTCTGGCAGAGATACAGCGTGCATGACATTCTACACCCTTGAGGGGTGTGAAAAAAGCGATCGTGTGCAAGGAGGAGGCAATAAGCCACAGACTTGGGGGCGAGATTGAAGATCTTACGTGGGCAAGGTGTAAGCTCAAATCCTCTTTATGTATATTATTCATTTTAGCCAAGTGACTATACATGCTGATCCTTAGTAATCCTAGCCTTGCTTCATCTCCTTAAATGCCACCTCCATCAAGATTCTTGAATCTCCATCCATAGTCATAATCACATCGGGGCAACCAATCACCAAAGACACGTTTGGGTTAGATAAAAATTTCTACACACACAAAAATCATATAGACATTAGAGCACATATTCATATTGTCTAATAAAGCACCAAGGACGTGACTGGTTCTTGTATTTGCAGGCCCTGGTTCCTGCCCGCGAGCCAGTCTCTTGCCATGCTCATTGCATGCAAAAGGGTAATCGGTTGCTCGCATGTATATGTGGCTGGGATGTACAACATAATTGATCGGTTGGCCCGCTAAAGTCACTTAGGGTGCGATTGGTTGTCTTCTGGCTCGTATTAGGGAACCCGGATCCCAGCAGCCAGGCTGCATTGGTGCCAGATGGTCATGTTTGGTTGTCGTTTCATAGTAACCAGGCCCAATAAAGATTATGATTGGTTAACTGGTTGCATACAAATATTCAAAAGTGAGATGCAAGTTGTTGTGATTGGTTGCTTGCACAAGGAGTGGTTTGTTCACATGAAGTATGTAATGGGTGAGGTTACCGCCAAGAAAAAACACTCTCGCCCTCACACCTGCACCCATCCCCACCCAACCAACGCCTCCCTTCACCGGCCCTACCCTCGCGCCCGCGCTCGGACGCCCCAACATCGTCGCGTCGCACCGCACCGAGAGGTCGCTCGCGCCGCCCTACCGCACCCGGCCGCCGTCCCGAACCTCACGCTCCCGCTCGTGCCCGGACTCCCCGCATCGCCGCAACGTGCCGCGCAGAGCCTCCTCGCCACGCCCGGCCGCCAACAACCACACGCCTCCTCCGGTCGCCTTGACTCCGAGCCCCATAGCCTACCGCGCCGCCCGCCGACTCCGCCGTCGTCGAGGGCCGCCTTCGTCGGGGAAGAGCGGATCCGTGATGGGGAAGGGCCGATGGACCGGAGCCGGGGTGAAGATTCGATGGCCGGAAATGGCGCGGATGGAGCTCCCTAGCATCGCCGTCGCCGCGCGAAGCCTCCCTGCCGCGCCCGACCGCCGATACCCATGCGCCTCCTCCGGTCTCCTTAACTCCGGGCCCCATGGCCTGCCGCGCCCGCTCGTCGGATCTGCTGTCGTCGAGGGCCACCTTCACCTTCGTCGTGGGAAGAGTGGATCCATGTCGGGGAGGGGGCAACGCCGTCGGACCGGAGGTGGGGTGACGATTAGGCCGGGATGGCAAAAAGGAGGGCGGTAACCCTAGCCCTCCCGGCCGCACGTGCGGCGCTTGACGCTAGCACGCACTTGCGCTTGCTGTTGCATCGGGCGAGCCCGGCTCCGAGGAAACGAAGAAAAATCCGCATCCCGCGAGCCAGGCTCCAAGGCACCTTTTGCATCCGTCGGACCGGGCCCAATAGGCAATACGATCATCCAAACATGAGCAGAGCTGCATCTCGCGGGCCCGGTTCCCCGAGATACAGCCAACCAATTGCACCTTTACTAGCTAGACCCGGTGGACACGAATAAATTTTTTGCATGCGCACAGGCGTGGCTGAGGCGGACACGAATAAATTTTTTGCATGCGCACGGCGTGGCCGAGGCAGATCCTTTTGCATGTGGGGAACCAGGCTCGAAGTCTACGCAGGCAACCAATCACTAATAACTTACACCCTGTGAGCCTGGCCAAACCAAATACATCAAATCAATCGCACCCTAAAACAATCATCCCGCGGTCGGGGAGATCTCCTTAGTGGTGACCACTAAAACACAAACTAGTGGTCAACCTTAGACTACTAAAGGACAAAACAACAATCATTTCTCCCTTTTCCTTTTTCTTCTTCTTTTTCCTTCTTTTTTTTCCTTTCCTTTTTTCTTGCTCCTTCCTTCCTTTTTCTTCTTCCTTCCTCCTCCTTGCACCGGATCCGTCGTGCCTCCAGCCGCCGCGCCTCCGCCACCGCGCCGCCGCTCACCACGCCTCTGTCGTCGCACCCCCACGCCGCCGTGTCGCGCCTCCGCCCCGGCCTCCATGCGCCGCTCCTCGTCGCCGCGCACCACGCCACCGCCGTGCCGCGCCTCCGCCCCGGCCTCCATGCGCCGCTCCTCGTCGCCGCGCACCACGCCACAACCAGCCGCCGCCGCGCCGACTTCCGTCGATGACAACCCTTCGCTACGAGCCGCCGCCATCCCCGGCCTCCGCGTCCTGCCGCCGGAGCCCACCGTGCCGCCGCCCTTCGCCGCCGAGCATGGCCACCGCGCCGTCATAGGCCTCCGCCCTCGACCGCCACATCGCCGGGGACCACCACGCCGCAGCCACGCCGTCCCCCACGCTCGGCTAGGCTCGCCGGCGCCGGAGGCCGCCGCCGGAGCTCCGGTTAGGGTTAGTGTTAGGGCTAGCAGTTGGAAAAATCAAAAAAAAGAGAGAAAAAAACAAAAATGTTGGATGGACACCTGAAAATGATGGATGAAAAATAAAATGTTTCGTCAACATTTGAAAATGTCTCGTCAACATTTGAAGATATCGGGCTAAAAAACCTAAATGTTGGGCAAACACGTCAAAATGTTGGGTCGACATCTCGAAATGTTGGTTTAACATCCGAGAAAATCCGGGAACGAAAAAAATGTCATGTCAACATTTCGAAAAATTTCGTGTCAACATTCGAAAAAGTTGAAAACGAACAAATGTTGTACCAACATCCGTAGAAATGTTGAATCAACATTTGAAAAAAGTTTATGACGTGAAAGAATGAAAACGAAAAAATGTTGGGTTGAAATTTTCGAAAATGTTGAGACAACATTAAAAAAAACTGTTTGAAAAGAAAAAATGTTGAATGAACAAAAAACATGTCGTCGGAACGTTGAATCAACAAAAACGTGTTGTCTGAATCGTTGACCTGACTTTTCGCATTTGACTATGTCTAAAAACGGAAAGCTTCCTCAAAAGAAAACGACCGCTAGAAGTGAAAAAGTGGTGGCCGCCCGGAGGTCAGCCCAATGGTCATGAAACTTACATTCGTGACTCAAATCTTGTCTATATTCTTTGTGATGCCATGTTTGATACAATTTGTTACATGTGTACATGGTAGTCATGGTAGAAATGTGTCAAATATCATATCACTTTGATGCATTCTCAATATTATATTAAAATAATTGTTACTGTTAAAGTGTGTCTAATATCGTGTCATATCGAGACGTTTTACATATCATGTCAAAAAGTAAATGTACATATAAATATACACGCTTATAAAACATTACTACATAGGCGTGTCTATAGAGCCTTTTTGTTGTAATAATAATGATTGATCTTTTCATGCTTCTTCCTTCTTCATTTGAGCTGACCTTTTCTTCTCACACTCCTAGTATTACTTAGAGACTATACTGTTGGAATTGAGGCCATCAACAACTAATATATCTTGAACAACGAGCCGGCATAACTAGCGTTGTTCACCCATGATGTTTTGGACGAATATCATTTCGTTAAACAATTTTCGGTATAAGGATAAATTTATTTTATAGACTACAACATTTTAGTTTACAAATTTGGGTATTGTTTATCATGCTTTGACCTCCACT
>JAUNZO010003840.1:0-17289 GCA_031894775.1 Chloris gayana | reverse complement strand
CGTACTTCGTTTACAGTTACGTATTGCTCATAACAATCGAACGGTCAGCGACGTGGTTTAATGTGGTTGTAGAGAAATAGCAATTATGGAGCCAAAGTGGGTTGCGTCTTTTATATATAATAAGTAGATGCATAAATAAATAAATATAGCATTTTTTAACATTTGTAATTAATGGAAAATAAATGAGGTAACTTCCTGCAGATATGATGTTTCCTTGGATGTGAACGTGATCGGGGTGAAGCACCTGTGCGAGTTTGCCAAGCAGTGTGCAAGGCTCAAGATGCTCATGCATGTCTCTACTGGTGAGTGAGTTCCTCGAAGGATTGACAGTAATGATACTAGTGTTTAGCAGCAGATAATAGTTGAATAATAATCATCCGTATGAACCGAATCTGCAGCTTATGTGTCCGGCGACAGGGAGGGTCTGATCCTGGAGAAGCCCATCAATCTGGGCGAATCTCTGAAACAAGGCACGCACCTCGACATCGACGCCGAGGTGCGCCTCGTGGAGGAAGCCAAGAAAGAGCTGCAGCCCATCAACGCCGGCGAAGGCGAAGACGACGCGAACAGGAAGGAGAGGAAGGCCATGAAGGAGCTGGGCATCCAGAGAGCTCGCCATTTTGGGTGGTCCAACACCTACGTGTTCACCAAGGCCATGGGCGATATGCTTCTTGGGCAGCTCCGTGGCGACATGCCCGTGGTGATCATGCGCCCCAGCATCATCACCAGCCTCCGGGCTGATCCGTTGCCCGGATGGATGCAGGGCACTCGCACCATCGACACGCTCATCATCGGCTACGCCAAGCAGAACCTCTCCTGCTTCCTCGGCGACCTCAGTATGGTGGTGGACGTCATCCCGGGGGACATGGTGGTGAACGCCATGTTGGCGGCCATGGTGGCGCACTCAGAGGAGAAGGGAGCTCAGGTGGTGTGCCACGTCACCTCGTCGCTGAGCAACCCGGCGACCTACTCCATGCTCTACGAGGCCGGCCGGCGACACTTTTACCAGAACCCACGCGTGGGAGACAACGGCGAGATCATACCCACCAAGGAGATGTATTTCTTCACAACCATCACGCGCTTCCGCCTCTATATGGTCCTTGCCTACAAACTGCCCCTGGAGGTAATCAAGAGACCACGACGACATCATGTTTAGTCAAAGTTGCTACTGCTACTGTCCGGTTCTAATTTGCTTGCTCAATAAAATTAATGGATGTGCGTAGATTCTGCACTTGGTGAATCTGCTGCTCTGCAGGCTCTTCTCGCAGCAATACGACGACATGAACCGCAAGTACAAGTTTGTGATGCTTCTTCTTGATATCTATGGGCCCTTTGCATTCTTGAAAGGATGGTAACTTCTCACCTATATATATATATATATATATATATATATATATATATATATATATATATATATATATATATATATATATATATATATATATATATATATATTGTTCGATTTGATATATGTAAGCAAAGTAAACTGATGCTGATGAACTTCACTCTTTTCTGTGTTTGACCAAGCTATGATGACATGAATCTGGAGCGGCTCAGGCTGTCCATGAAGATAAAGACCCCTGAAGATCAAATGTTTAACTTCGACCCAAGGACCATCAACTGGGAAGAGTACTTTTATAGAATCCACATACCTGGAGTTCTCAAGTATTTGTGCAAGTGAAGGGACTTCTTGTTTCAGCAGTCTTCCTAATTCGAATAAAAGTCGATATCTCTGTTGAATTATATGTATGACTAACTATAATAAAACAAAATAAAATAGAAGCCGTCACATAACAAAGTCGACTGGGATAATAGCTGTATTCCTCAAATAATAATTAAACGCGTCCTTTGTGTTAGTTTCGCAGTGGGCAGCCTATCACTCTCTGATTCAAAGTGGTAGTGAAAAAGAATATGTAATCTGTCTGCATCGAATAAACTGTGAAGTAAAAACAAAAACAATTGCCGTTTACAATTGTCCTCGTGCTTGGCCTGTGGTTTCTTTGATGTCTCTGCAGTTGTATTGTTGCTTTAGCTAGTACTGTTGTTTTAGTTGTGTTATTTTTTTCATGTATGTAGCCTCCCGGAGCTATTTACTTCTAATTTATCAATGGAATTGGCACTATTTTGTGCCAGTTCGTTCAAAAAAAAAAGAATATATAACCTGTTGCATCAAAGAAATTGTGAAGTAAAACCAATGAGATTAGCAGTCTCACACTGAAGAAATTTAGTCTAATTTTTTTTCTCAAACATGGAGAGTTGTGTATCTTTGTATTACTACTTCGTTCTAAAATACAAGTATTTGTTTACTTTCAAGCATCATGTTTGACCATTCATCTTTCATTTTTATTAAAATTATATAAATAATGAATTAATATTCAAAGTATATCTAATGATAAACCAAGTCATAAAAGTAAATATTTTTCATATTTTGTTGAGTAAGATAAATGGTCAAACTTGAAGTCTGAGATTACATATGCTAGGCCATGAGTTGTTACAATCTCTACTTCACCTGTCTGTCCAAAACAGAGTGCTACTACCGTTGCCCACATATGTGATACCGAGACGGCAACCATAGTTCCAGCATTTGGATGAGATGGGATGTCCAAGCCCGACCAAGCTCTATCAGTGACAGTTGCAGCCATAACAATTCATTCGTAATGCCCAGCCCATGATTTCCAATTTTTGAATAATTAAGCCATCAATAATGTCTAGTGATTTCTGTACTTTCTCCCAACCGACCAAACAACAGCGTCCTTTATTGTCCTCATTTTGACCTTTCCAAAGAAAATCCCTTCGGATCTTTTTCTATGGCAACGAGTAAGTAATCTGGGATGGTTCAAAGAACAACTCTTACTAGTACAGCACAACCTGCCTTGTTCATGAGGGAAGCCTAAGCCTTCTCGATTGGTGCTTGTCTGCTGCTTCTCTACCCGACGCGTAAGACAACCCATTTGCACAATTTCTTGTAAGATATCAGCAAAGCCAACTCGCCATTTTGACTTGTAACTCATTTTACATAATTTACTTCCCGCCAAGATTGGTATTGAGTACACAAACACAAAAACAAGCACATGAAAGCAAGAATTATGAAGATCACAACAAGTCTATGATGTGGTGGTGTATGGAGATTTCCTTAGAAATTCAAATGTATTGAATACAAATGTCTGAATCATTGTGGAACAATGCTTTCATAAGCAGAATTTACACAATTTTAAGCCCTGACTAGGAAGCTTCCTCTGCTTCTGGTACAAAAGATTTTATCTTCGCCATTTGATTTCATCATTTGATGGCTCATGGTTCAGACTAACCCACCCACTCTTGTGATATTTTTCATAAGAGTATTTAGGTTAACCAGAAACATCAAGACAAGAACTAAAACAAGTATCACAGCCCTCTTATTGTTGGGTTCAACAGAAAACTTTGTGGGTCCAGATATAATAGTTACAAGGCAGCAGGGACAGAGATTGAAATGTCATTTTTTCTTGCATGTCGGAATCACGAACATCATCAATACTGTTCATAGTGCCACAAGCCGTTTCTTTACATAGCCAGTAACCTTTTGAACATCAACTGTCCATGCAACAGAAATTGGTTTGTAACCTGACCATGGATTCTCTGAATTCCACCTGCAACATAGTGGGAACTAGAGATCAATTCAAGTTTTATATATGATGCAATAAATCAGTTTTCTGATTTGGATATCAATTGGGCAAGACTTCTAGGCACAAAAAAGATAATGAGGTTCAAACCGTATTGATATGCGTGTAAGAATGTCAAAGGAGGTTTTTGAGCTGATGAGAATCATGCAGAAATAGTACAGCAACATACTTTTTCAATCCCTGATCCATCAATGTGTGACCAGCGCAGATTCCCTGAGTCTCGACTCTCACCACACCCTTCTTGAACGTGAAGTACTCAGGGTGTACTAGGGCAGTGAAGCTCACGGGATCATGAAGAAAAATTCCTGAACATATTGCAATTTTAAGTTATGACAATATTTCTAAAATTTAATGGCATCATGGAAACAACATATGAGAAAGAAGAATATTTTTTTATATACCATGGAAGCCGTCAGATTTGACATGCCAATCTCTGTAGAATTTACACATATCAGATAAGAACTGAATATGCTTTCCTTTTGAGTTTTTTAGCTCCAATAGATCCTCATCTGCAATGACATATATGATGATCATTAACCCCTGAATAAACTATACAGTTAAGATCATAAAAAAACAAACCTGTGAAGCAGACTTGAGTTGTTATATTTATGCCAACCACAATGATGTCTGCTCCTGAGGTGAACACTATATCAGCTGCCTCAGGATCTCCATGGATCTGCAGAATTATGCACTCATGGTTTAGTACTTGCATCCTACTCTTGCCTATTCATGAATAAATATTGTAATTCACTTATATGTATGGCATTACATTTGCCTCAGCTGCAGGGTTGACGTTTCCAGCTGCGAAGAAAGCACCACCCAGCACAACTATTTTCCTCACGTTACTTGCAAAAGAAGAGTCACTTTTGATGGCCTGAGCAGAACACAGAGTGTTATAGCATATGACAGCATGATAAATGCGCAGTATTGGGATTGTAAGCATACCAATGCTATGTTTGTCAGGGGTCCCAATGCGAGTACAGTGATCTCTCCAGGAAACTGAGAAACCTGATTCACAAGGAACTCTGCGGCACTTTCATCAACCTTTTTAGCACTGGGTGCAGGAAGAAACAGATTCCCAATGCCATCAGACCCATGAACAAAGTCAGCAATACGAGGCTTTCCTCCCTAAATTGCAACAGATAAATCATTCAAACTCAATATGACATTAACTGAAGTTCTACTATAGTACCATATATCCAAACACTGAATAATTGTAAGTGTGACCTCTGCAGCATCAAGAATGTGAAGCTTGTGCTACATCCACTGAGTGTCAAAAATCACAATACAGCGTGCAGTACAATTAGGAAAAAAAAATTAAGGCCTACCTACTATTTGTATAAAAAGGATTGCACTACGCACTTGCTTCTAAAACATTAGACTCATAACTTTGAGTTGCGGTAGACTTTAAGCTTAGCAAAGCACTTAAGGATGCAAAACAATAAATTAACCAATTACGACAGAATTACGAGTCATTTTAAATCATTTATAATGAAACACACACAAACGTTGGTAAAATATTGTTCTGAAGATTCTTTGATTCTATACACAAAATGACATGATGGATACTGTGAACTAATATACCTTGAGTGGCTCAGGGCTGCCCTCTGCTACTGGAACTTCAGGGCGTCCTACTTTCTCACACTGTCCTTTTAAGACCCGAAGACTGTTAGCAAAAAAGATAATATAGAAAATAAATAGAGATCTCCGTAAATCTAAAGTGCTTACCAGCAATAGTGCATTTTGAGTTGCACCCTCTGTGCTGATATTACCGAAAATAGTCGTGAGCCCAATGATTTCAACACTTGGTTCTCCAAACGCCATTAGGATTGTCATACTGTCATCTAGAAAGAGGAATGTGGACAACATAAAGTGAGAATTGGACTTAACAAATTATGGATGACCTTTTCAAAAAGGACTTCCAAAGTTACAGGCCAGATGAGAATAATTTATAAAAGCATTCCATGTGTTTTAGTCCTTTCGTTTATCATTTACTCACAGCAAGTCATATGTTGCTAGATATTTTGGAGCAAGTATGAATATTTATTCGACTTTGAAACTTTCCAGTTGATTCAGATGGAGTATTCAGGATTTGAATAAAGCATACTAACTTGGAATCTTTGGTGCACGTAACCACACACCAGGATCCTTTACACAGTCAACACTTTGTGCCCACTGAAATCATTTATATTGGTTCACTTCACCAACCATCTGATTTGATGAACCACTCCAATTGTCTATATCCTGAGTTGACAGTATGTCACACTAATATATTTAATTGTTTAAACATAACATGTTCAACTGTATGGTTAAGCAAGATGCTAACAGACATGTGGGCCCAGAGGTACATGAACCTTATCCTGCCGACACTTGTCCATGCTAAGAGCTTCGCCATTAGGCAAACAAGTACCATAACAAGTCCATGGAAATTGGTGTGCTGAGGAGTAGCAATTTTTTTAACCGAAAAAAGGCTGGGAAATTAACCAAGTTTGCAACTAAAAGTAAGGGGCAAATTAGTGGACCAAGGTTGCCGCTGTCTAATGTGCGATTACTTTATTTGTTAGTATTATAGTATATAGAGAACATGATGACCGTGGTGGTCGAGCATGACGCTATCGTTTTCATCGACGGGTGAGGTGAACCAACAATATCCAAAAGCCAACTCATCAAATGCTACTAATGCGAGACTAATTTCTCCGTTTTGTAGGTAGCGGAAAAAAAAATGGCAAGAAAAAGAGTCGAAACTGCTATCCTCTTGTTTCTCCGACCACTCAATTGTGATTGAAACAAAAATTGAAGCCTTTTTCTGGCGAATCGAAAGAAAAATCGAAACTTTAGGCAATGGAGAGAGAATGAATGAACGCACCGATGCCGGGATCCGTGTCGATGATGATCTTGTGGCGGCGGATCTGCTGGCCGTCCTGCCCCATGGCGGGATGACCAAACAACAAGTCAGGCGGAACCAACCGAAATCGCTAGCAATCTGAATCCGTGGATGGCCAGTCAGACGGAGGAAGAAGAAGAAGAAGAAGTCGAGGGGGACGCAACCGCAACCGCCCTCTTTCGTTCACGGCCTGGATTGCGCCTTTTGGGCTACGCTTTTCCCAACCTTTTCTTCTCTGCAGCCTCTCACACTCACAGGATTTTATAGATGAGACAAACGAGACCAACAAAGGAGAAGTCGAGCGAGAGATGTGGTGGTTGTCAGTCGGAACCGGGCGTGATTAATTAACCGGAAGGATTAGACTAGATTACGTAGATAGCGTGCTCGCTCGGTTAGGGGAAAGAAGAAATTGTATTGCAGGCCGGACAGGGCAGGCCACGTGGACGAGTTACAGTGTGTTTCTTTGACAATCTCTTTTTACCAAACGCACACAGAACAATGCACAACGGAAGCACAGAGAAGAATGGTCATCGCCACCGAACACACTGCTATTTGTGACAAGCTCTGGTCCAGCACTTTGCTTGGCATTTTGAGGTCAGCAAGCGAACGAGCGGCTAACGCCAAGTCAGTCGATATGCATGGATCGGGCAAGCTGATGAGAAAGATGACGCATGTGTGTCAAATGAATTTTCTTTTCATTTTCTTGGACTCACTGATTGCGTCAGTGGATCGACAAGTACACATGATCGACAAGATTATAGTAATGTGTTGGATGTGAGGGGTGCGTAGAATAGTAGCCACCCACCTTACAGACTTTGTCAACATCCTCATCCACAAATCGAAGCTAATTAAAGGAAGATACGCATCGTGATTGGCGCGCATGTTTTTTGGACTCTACGTGAACGTGTCTCGATCCACTGGAAATCGAAGCGGCAGACCCAAGCATTTCGTCCTGTTTCTTTCGACAGGAAATTTGCAAATCTTGGAGTCATATTTTTGCACCCTTGGATTCTGATCCAGCCATTCAAAATTTTCATTCACTTACGGGAATAAAGTTCTATGAAAAAAAATTTCAGCTAAGAACAAATTATTGTAGCAGGGCAGTTTCATTGTTCCAACAGTATATTTTTATTATTTTGAAAATCTGATCGGAGCAAATAAATGCAAAATTGCACTCAACTGAAAACTAGCAAATCTGATATACAATGCTTGAGTACTAGTTCGATTTCGTAATTAACAAAGAGAGATGGTGCCCCTAAATACAGCATGGGTCGGTACATACTACTGTTTTTATCGGCATGTTCATACACAGATGGTCGCATTTGCGCCACATGGAACAGGAGGGAATATGCAAAGCCTCCTGCTGCATTTCCAAGACTGTTAAGCAAACAAGGATGAGTGAGAGATGGATCCAAGGGGGCCTACCCAAAGCATATTCGTTATGTTCCCTAGCTCACTCGCTTCATCAATAATAGAACACATCAGCTCGATCGCATCTGATTCTGATTATAATTGTTTTTTTTTAGAATAATGATCTAATTATCATTGTACCTTTTTGTGATAATAAGACCATCAGGTACTATGTACCTGTCAGTCAGGTAATGCTGCAGTTGGTACCGTTACTAGTAAAAGCCTGTTGCCTGAAATCGCAATGTGTCTTGTTAGTTCAAACGAACAAAGATCAGAAAGCAAGGATGCTGCTCATCCAGATGTAGCACGTACGTAGGAACAACCGAACAAGAGGAGCGGTGCCGCCGATGGCTTTCTCGTTTTCATCTGATGACGCCATGGTTGTAAGAGCATCTCTAAAAGCTCTCCGAAAAATTGATCTTTAAAATATATTTTTGTTACCACAAAAAAATTGTTAGGGCTAATTTTTCTTCTCTCCTCCAACAGTCATATCTAAAAAATGGTCAAGAATATTTTTGATTGAGGCACATCAGCATTTAGGGCCACAACAACATTAATTCTCTTGCAAATAGAAAGATTAGGGGCTCCAATTTGTCCCCTGTTTCTAGCTACAAGTGAGGAGATTTTAGGGAGGAACTAAATGTAAGGGTGATTTTAAGAGACTGTTGGAGATAAATTTTTAGACTAAATCCCCTATTATTTGATTTAGGGAGAATTTTTGAGCCTCTCTTAGAGATGCTCTTAGTCGGTAATGACGCCACGGTCTGTTGGTGCTGTTTCAAAGTTGATTACCATTGTCATGCTCGAACACTAATATATGTGCTTGCCGGTTACACTAATTTTATTCTTTTTAATTACTCAAAAAAGCCTTTGGTTATTTCGGTGTGGAAACCGAACCAAATTCCTCCCGGGCTTTGTTGATTTTGATCTCAATAAGAACAGAGATAGCAGGTGGTTGCGCCTCCATCGATCGATCGTTGTTAATTATAATTTATAATAAAAAAAGTTGCTCCGTCCGCCGCGCGCTGCCGGGATCGAGGATCGGAGGATGGCCGTCGCCGACGATGGAGAGCTGCTGCTGCTGCCTGAGGACCTGGTGGCTGGCATCCTTACCTCCACTTATTAAGATAGAATATCACCCTTCCGCTATAAAGTTATTTGAAAATTAAAGATTCCTCTAAAGATTAAGATTTTTTTATGGTTTCTTCAAAAAGGAGTGATCCTTACTAAAGATAATCTAGCGAGGAAAAATTGAAAGGAGAGTAAAAAATATTGTTTTTGTAATTGCAACGAAACAATTAATCACCTCTTCTTTGACTGCCATCATGCTAAACAACTCTGACGGGTGGTCTACTTAGCTACTAATCTCACTCCACCAACTTCCACATCCCATATACTAGGGAATTGGTTGCCGAACCTAGATAAAAATAGCAAACCTTTAATATTGGTGAGGGTGGCTGCTCTATGTTGGGCTATTTGGCGTTGTAGGAATGATATTAATTTTAATAAAACCAAATATACCTCATTTATGTAGGCACTTTTCAGGGGAACATACTGAATGCGATTTTGGTCGCAGTTACAGCATGATGACAGCACAAAGAAGCTCTTTGTGGAGACGAGCAGAAGTTTGGAGACCGTCCCTTGGAGCAGGCTAATCTTGGGTGAAAACATAATAATAGATTAGCTTAGTTATTGAGACTTTTCTTTGTGTAACTTCCCGTTGATGATCGGTTGTGGTAGCTGAACTTTTGTAATAATTTGATGGCTGTATACCTTGGTTGAGGCCGGATGTTAATCCATTATCGAAAAAATTAAAAAATAATTGGAAATTTTTATGTAGGACATTTTAGTAAGGCAAATGGTGAAAATATAGTACAAAAAAAAGGTATGTAACCATTCACAAACCGTTTATTGCAGTATTATCACTTGAAGAAGTTAGAGCACAAGCACAATGAACTGAATTTCGATAAGGGAAAAAATAACACGTAACAATCTTTAGTGCACAGAAGATATTTAAACATGGTGAATAAAAATGCGAGAAGGGTCTGGCCGTATGGGCTTTGTAGAGGCCAGTTCTGTCTTCGTGGGCTTAAAACATCAACCCAACGGCTATCACTGTGTGCAACCGTGTTCTGCATTGCCACTGTACCATTGTGTGCAACCGTATTCTGCATATGCTCTCCAGTTGTGCTTGTGCCATTCGAGATAAGCTATACAAAATTTTGATCAAGTGTCCTTCTCCGTGCACCTTGCTTTTTCTGCTAGTCTTGAAGCTCCATCAGTCCTTGCAGATATTTCCCTTGTCATCACCTAGTTTGATTGGTGCCTGATGAGCATTTTAGGAACCTTCCTGACATGAGATGCAAAACTGTTTGATGAGACTACCCGCACTTGTCGGCCTCTAAATTCACTCTCTAAAAAGAATATTCTGTCCTAGTCAGTAAGATTCTCTACTTTATATATAGTTTTGCTGCATCCGTTCATACTTTATATTCATCCTCTATATCAACTACCCAATATTTTATTCAACCAACTTCAACTACCATCTTCTTTCATCTCTCCTCTTTCTTTTCTTTTTTCACTCATTTCTCTTTTACAATAGTTTAACAATTTACTTTTTATTAGATAAATTTTTCTTTTTCCTTTTTTATTCTCTTTTCTATTTTTTTCCTCCTTTTTCTCTCTTTTTTCTCTCCCTTTTCTCCCCCTCCCCTTCTCCTTTTCTCCCTTCTCCCCTTCCCCTCGCGCACCCCGCCGCCCGACCCGCCGCCGAGCTCTCCTCCCCGCGCACGCACCGTCCCCTCCTCCTCCTCCTCCCCACGCGCGGACGATGGTAGATCCCTCCACCGCGCGTGGCCGCCGGATCCCTCCACCGCATAGGATGCCTCCACCACGCACCGCCGCCGGATCCCTCCCCAGGGCACGGATCCGGCCACCGCTGCCTCCCCGCCTCCGCCGTGCGGCCTCCCCTGCCTCCCTTCCCGCCGCGCGCGCCACCGGCCGGGATTGCCCGTGCGCGCCACCGCCGAACTCGACCCGTGAGCGCCGCCACCGAGCTCACCTCCACCGAGCGCGGATCCGGCCGCCGCATCTACCTCCGACGTTGTGCCCGGCCTGCTCCACGCGCCGTTGTCCCCTTCCTCGGCGCGTACGGCCTCGCCCGTCGCAACTCCGCCTCCCGTCGTCTCCCCGTTCCGCCGCTCCCCGGGGCCCACCTCCCTCCTCCGGTTGGATCTAGGCGCGCCACCGCTCCCGGAGGGATGCACTCGTGAGGACCCAAATTTCACCAAAGTGAAACCCGAACCCTTTGTACCTCTATGTCACTCCCACGAGGGTGGCACGTACATCCATCACAAGTTAGTATAGTAAAACCATAAAAATAGAGAATAAAAGCAAGGCAAGATAGTAGAATCTCCAAGTACATCATCATTATGCATAAGACTCAATCTCATGGATACAAAAGCGTGGCACGCAGGCCATCGCGACATCAAAGTAGAAATCTAGCGAAGCGAAGCGGAAGCAACTCGATGAAGATCGGCGATGAAGACCATACCCACAAACGACTCGAGTGTAGGCGAGACCATCACTTCGTCCGTCGGCTCCTCGGCTGGCTCGGCCGGCTCCTCGGCAACGGCGTCGAAAAACAAAGTGATAAAGCCGTGAGTACATAACGTACTCAGCAAGCCGCAACTACCTAACAACAATGTATGCATGTTCGGATAATTCAAGAAAAGGCAAGGGCTAGCACCTAAAGCATTATTCCTCAAGTCTATGTGAATCATATTTTATTATTAGTCAAATTTTACAAGTGGCCTTGCAGGAAACAACACATTCCCGCAAGGGTCAAGTTTTATGTCCAACGATACCTCCACCGGACCACAGCTCGAAGCCGGAAGTAAAACACCTATCGAGGGGAGAAGTAGTAAATGCTAATCAAGTGGATTTCTCTCGGAGTGCCCATACTTTGGGCTAGACTATATGTATAGATTTAATATATCTCTGCAGAGAGTAAGCAACTCGTACCCACGTGAAGAGGTACTCAAACGAAAGACCACCGTCGTGGCCTAAGCAAAGCAACACTCACAAGATCACTCCACAAAGCATCGACCGGTAGGCGTCCGTCCCTCGTGTCCGGGATCCTCTAACCACAACATAGGAAAAGAAGGTCCTGAAAGGTGTGACAAGGCGTACCACGGGCCGGGTGAGATATCCTTTGCTCGTGGGTCGAGACAAACGCTCCAACACCCACTACCACTATTCTCTACACCATGGCGGGCCACCCAGTCCTCCGCTAAGTGTCATGATCCAGCCCGCCCATACAAGTCACGTGGTATGCTAGTAAAACCAAGAGAGATATACGCACAAGAACCGGTTCTTAAGCCGCCGGGCGAGTCACCATCCCTCTCCTCAAAACAACAATCTCAACAACGAGTGTCACCACAACAGGGGCCCCATAACCCAAGGCCCCTACACCACTCGTACCCACAACAGGTACTCTCCAAATAGAGACTCCCCGAAGTCCCCCAACACCTAACCACCTACACTCTCCCTCGCAAAAGGTCCTACAGGGTATCTAGTACAGAAACTCGACACCTAAGAAACACCTACAATTTATTTTACACAAAACGTGTATAGTCATCATGGGGTTCAATTTAGTAACTAAGCAAATACTAAGCATGCGAGTAACTCGTAGAACAATCTATGGTAAACGAGTGGCAAGGATGGCATAGTATGGTACAGGTAAACTACAAGTGCAAGTAACCATTAATCATGCATGGTTCAATTTAATGCAATTACTAAATAGGAGCAAGAGTGGTCAAGGATTGCGGCTTACCTGGATAAGGCTGCTCCCGAGCCGGGTCGTGGTACTCGTACGGCTGCTCCGGAGGAAACTCCTCAAACCGTGGCTCGGACGGGAACTCCTCGGCACCCTCCGACGGACGGATCGTGAAACAGGGGTTAGGCACGCAAATCGAGGTAATAGGATAAAGAACGAAACGAACGACGAAAATTATGGTACTAGAACATGACCAAAAGCTACACTAACGCGTAGAGAACGTCGCTACGAGTCCAACGCAACCGACCGCGTATTTTTCCGACGCTCCAGGAAAAAGATATGAATTTCCGAAGATAAATGAATTATGGAAATTCGAGAAAATCTAAGAAAATGAAAATCCAGGGAATATTCCCTCAGAATATTCCCTCCGCGGCCCATACTGTTTCATGGACCGGGCCTACGAGGTTTCCCTCTCCTCCTCTCTCTCCGGCCTACATAGACCGGGTCCACGCAAAAATTCAAAAACGAAATCATGGGCCAACCCCTTCGTGGCGGGGCCCACGGCCGACGTCAGCATGACGCCAGCACACCGGAGAGGGGCGCGGGGGCTGCCGGAGGTTCCTCTCCGCGGCACTACGGCTCGCCGCGAGCCAAACCAAGGGCACCGGACGACTCCCCGAGCACCCGCGCACTGCCGGCGCCGGTCACGAGGACCAAGCACACCGCGGCTCGACGGCGGGAGCTCGCCGGAGCAAACGCGGCGGCGCGGAGGAAAGGGGGAAACCCCACGGAAGTCCAAAACCCCCAACTAAAAGCACCAATCTGTAGCTCATGGTTGCGCGAACCCCCAGGACCAATCGCGGCCCGAGGGACCGACCGGAGCAACACCGGCGGCGAGGTCCGCGGCGGCGGCTCGACGGACTTCTGCGAAAACTGCCAAAGCCTCAACCTTTCTCCAAGCTAATGGACGCACAAGCACCAGAAGACCCCTACAAAGCTACACGACCGGGAATTGGAGCACGAGCTCGCCCCTATCCACCGGCCTCACCGGCGTCCATGGCGACGCGGTGGCGGAAGACGACGAGAAGGGGCAATTCGCCACGAATCAAAGGGCAAAAGAGGGGGATCGACGCGGCTACTCACCAGCTAGCTTGCGCAAGGCTTGGAAGGGAGGGAGGCGGCCCGACGACGACGGGCGACGGTGGACGGTGGCGGCGGACGATGAACGCCGCGCGGGAGGAAGACGGTGACCACACCGATTCTTGTTCCACCGCAACCAAGGGTCGACGGACACGCGCTTAGCGCCGGAAGGAAGAACGAACGAAGGGGAAGCAAGAACGATACATGAGCTGCACGGGAACTCACCGGAGATGATGGACGGTGACGGAGAAGAAAACGACGGAGAACTTCTCGCACGACGCACCGCCTCTCCAAGGCTCCTCCCACGAAACCAAGTGCACGGGGAACTCAGCGTCGCACGCCACACACGGGAGTTAGCTCACGCACCGCTAGCTCGGGACCTCGTCCATGGCGGAGGGGAAAACCGCGGTGCGGCGGCGGCGGCTAGGGTTTGAGAAGAAGGGGAGGAACAGGGGGCGGCGCCGGGGTTTTGTAGGTTCGGAAAGGTAGAGGGAGTGGTTAGGGCGGCGGGTTTGCTGGGCGGCAGCACGGGAACGCGCCGCGTGGCCTCGGCGTCCGTGCCGTACCGCGTGCGGGAGTGGGGGTGGGTAGAAAGGTAGGAGATGCGCTGTTCAGGTCGGGCTGGGCCTGCGGCCGGGCTGCGCGAGGGAAAGAGAAGGATTGGGCCGGCGAAGATTCGGCCCAGGACGCGAGGTTTGAATTTATTTGCTTTGCAAATTATTTCTTGCATTTCTCAAACGATTTGAATTTCGAATTCGCACCAAATTTAACCATTCTTATTCCAAACTTCAAGTATTTTCATTACATGATTGTTGGATACATTTTCGGGCTGTTACACACCTCCTCGCGGCGGCCGGATGCAAGGGGTGCTTCTACGCCCAATACATCCATTTCCTCGGCTTCCATCCTTTCAAAGAGGTTGTCTTCTTGCATCATTCAAGTGATAGAGGAATCGCCTTTCACTTCGATTGCTCAAAGGTTCAGGACATGGGCACCTTAATTCTGCCGAACCCGATGGAATGGATACGAAGGTCTTTTGCCTACGCACCATGTTAGATCGGAGAGTTTCCGGAGAACGAATAATTTAGATATTCCATACAGTGTACAAGATTTCCCCCGTACTTCTGTGGTGCATCCAAACTGAAAACAACCAAACAACAGCCATTTTATTATTTGGGGGAAAAAGAAATAAGTTTCCCTGGTTCAACGGGTACTAGTTACAAGAGACTGACACTTTTCGAAACCATCCAATTCTCTTGCAAATTGCAATTGCAAACATCGTCGAATATTATTATTGCGACATAAGCTGCTTTTTTACATAACCAAGAACCTTTGGCACATCGACCGTCCATGCAACAGAGATTGGTTTATAGGCTGACCACGGATTCTCTGCATTCCACCTGCACCACCACAAACTGCATTTCAGATTCTAGTTTGGATATCGATTGGACCAGAAGATTGTTCGTGTATTTAACAATGCGGAAGACCAAAAAAAGCTAGTTATGCTGATATGAATTGCTAAAAAATAAGTTAGTGCGGTGACATACTTTGACAATCTTTGATCCATCAATGTGTGACCGGTGAAGATGCCCTGAGTCCCGACTCTCACCACACCCTTCTTGAACGTGAAGTGCTCAGGGTGAACCAAAGCGGTGAAGCACACGGGATCATGAAGGAAAAATCCTAAATAGATCATATATTACTAAGTTCCACGACAACTTAAGCGGCAAAAAGCGACATTTCCATATATTCAGTTTTCTGTACCATGAATGCCGTCATGCTTGGCGTGAAAATCCCTGTAGAACTTGCACATGTCAGATAAGAACTGAGCGTGCTTCCCTTTTGAATTTTTTAGCTCCAAGAGATCCTCATCTGCAACAAAAACAATCAAATTTTCTTTGAAAAAAAAAACAACTAAACAGTGAACCATATATAGTACTTGAACTCTTGCTGAAAAAGGAAAAAGATTTCGTCAACAAACAAACAAACCTGTAAAGCAAACTTGATGTGTGATGTTAAGTCCAACCACAAAGATATCTGCTCCTGACGTAAACACTATATCAGCTGCTTCTGGATCTCCTAGGATCTACAGAGTTATGTATGCTCTCAAGGTTCAGTATATGCTTGTGTTTCATGTTTACTGTACTATAATGTAGTAAATTATTACATTTGCTTCAGCCGCAGGGTTGACGTTTCCAGCTGTGAAGAATGCTCCACCCAATACAACTATTTTCTTCACCTTACTTGCAAAGGAGGAATCTCTTTTGATAGCCTAATTAAGCAAGAACACAAACATATGTTCACGTCATATAGCCCATTCACAACATTATGAATATGTGTCTATCCTTGGGATTATAACTAAAAAGGTACCAATGCTATGTTGGTGAGAGGCCCCAATGCAAGTACAGTGACCTCTCCAGGAAATTGAGAAACCTTATTCACCAGGAACTCTGCAGCACTTTCCTTAACCTTGTTAGCAGTGGGTGCCGGAAGGAAAATATTTCCAATGCCATCAGACCCGTGAACAAAGTCAAAAACGTTGGGTTTTCCTCCCTAAATTACAAAATGTCAACTATTCAGTTAATTCAAAAATGTGCAAGATGGTATCCAGAAACAAACCAAGTATTGTACCTTGAGTGGCTCTGCGCTGCCCTCTGCTACTGGGATATCAGTACGCCCTGCTCTTTCACACTGTTGTTTTGATTTCAGAAGACCCCAACACAAGTATGTTAGTAAAACAAGGAAAACATATGATCGATTCCAAAAAACAAGAACAACGAATGCTGACCAGCAATAGCGCGTTGCGAGTTGCACCCTCCGTGGTGACATTGCCGAATACAGTTGTGAAGCCAATGATCTCCACGCTTGGTTCTTGGAACGCCATCAGGATTGTCATACTATCATCTGGAATTAAACGAGATTGTCAAGAACAGAACACAGTGAACAAGTAAGATATCAGGTTAGTTATCTCTACGTTTTCATGTAGGTACAATTGAACGCAGCAATGGATGAGGATGAGGAACGCACCAATGCCAGGATCCGTGTCGATGATGAGCATGTCATGGCGGATCTCCTGCTGCCCCATCCCTTCCTTCGATGAGCTGCCTACGGTCTCTTGCTTTTGCTTGAGTCTTGTATTAATATATAGATGCGAGACAATTTGCAAGAAAGAGGATGCAGTAATCACTGGCTGTATACAGAGCACCTCACCGACCACGTATTATTTTGTTATGTAAGAAGAGCATCATTTTCCTCGTGCAAGCCTGAAACACATGCAACGAGGCCCTGTCAGCATATCCTCCGTCATGGTGTACAGAAGCAGGGTGACGGTAATTGTCAAGATGTATTCATAGTTATTATATATATGGTGATGATTGGCTCACTTATTCTTGGACCGGGGCTATCTTATTCGGGTGGGT